>JADRCD010188905.1:0-41091 GCA_019843815.1 Montemys delectorum | reverse complement strand
AGTAGGAGGAGGAGGAGGAGGAGGAGGAGGAGGAGGAGGAGGAGGAGGAGAAGCATGAGGAGGAGGAGGAGGAGGAGGAGGAGGAGGAGGAGGAGGAGCATGAGGACGAGGAGGAGGCCTTTCCCCAGTGAACACACAGGGTGAACACCATGTGACAAGGTGATAGCAGAAGTGGCAGCAAAACCCATCTCCTTCCACACCACATGCTTAGTCCTCGTATCTGGAATGTTAACAGAGCTATTTAAGATTGAAATTCTAGCTGTAGATCTTTTTAGATTCCTGAATGTTGCTTTGTATGCACCGTGGGCACAATACGAGTCTCAGTGGACTAGGACCTTGCTAGTAGAGATCATCTCCAGCATAAGCACCTCCCAAATGGTCTGGTCGCCCCTCCTATCCTGCACACTTGCATTTCTCAGTTCATAATACAAGAAAAGCTTCTCCCTTCTTTGGTAACTCCTGTGGAATCAATCTTCTGAGTTACAATCTTGGAGGATCACTGGCTGCCAGGACCAGTGTCTCTGTACCAGGGCCCACTGGGAATTGCAAATGCTCTCTATTTTTCTCACCGTCTCTTTCTGCTCACTGTTATCAGTGTCTATAGCGGTCCCCATTTCCCTGATGTGCTCCTGCTTGCTTGAAACTCATATATCAGGAAATGGAAATAGGATCCGGGAATTTTAAATCTCAAACTGCAATTCGAAAATCATTCTCTTTCTCTCATCTCAGGAACATGACAATGTAACCAATTAGGGAGGACAAGATCTTCGAACCCATTCCAATTATTTAAAAACAATCAAACCAGCCAGAACACCTTGACTGCAATCTACTCCATACTCCACACTATCCCTGTGCATGAACCTGAACTTTATCTCGGCATGCAGAGAAATGGACCCATTTGAAGAACTGAAAGGAAAACAGTCTTTTTAAAAAGGCACTAGAGTTTTTAAATTATTTACTACTTTTTGCATATGTGTATGTCTGCCTGTATGCTCTTAGGAATGTGCATGTGGGTTCCTGCAGAGTCTAGAAGAACCTGTCAGATCTCATGATGCTGGAGTTCCAGGTGGTCTTGAGCCACCTGGTGCGGGTGCTGGAACCTGAATTCAGGTCTTCTGAGAGAGCAGCAAGAACTCTTAACCTCTGAATCACCAATCCACCCCTATCTTCCAGGTGCTTGGCCACCAGATGGACTATGACACGTGAGTGAGTGTAATACTGTTAATCATCACATTTCAATCATTTTTACCCTAAACAATTTATATGAATACATGGTTAAAACAGAAAAACTACAATTTGACCTTCACAATATCTAGCACTTCCCTAAGTTCATGTTGCCAAACAGTTACCCATGAGCATAGTTTTGACACAGGAACTGATTTAGAAATGAATCAAAGTGAGGCCATATCCAGCACATAGACTATTAAGTAGGAGTTACATTCCCCACGTAAGAGTGCAGGGAAGAAAAGCATGTAGTTATGCAATATTATTCCCTTTTAAATATTATTCTTCTTACATTTCCAAAAGTATGTTCAGTACCATCAAACAACCACAAACTTCCCATAAAACAAGAATGAAACAAAATATCAATAAAAACATACTACCTAGAAGAATCTGGCAAAGTAGTTTTAACCACCAACTGCTAAAGCCAGTAGGTTAAAAAGTGTTCTTAGCATTCTTATTGAGAGAAAATAAGAAAGTCTAAGAAATAACTGACACCTTACCAAGAAAAAAGATAAAAGCAAGAAAACCCAAGTTTTTGCAAAAAGTGCCCACGTGCAATGTGTATCTGACGTAAAATACTTTAAGTCTTCCAACACAAGAGTATCTAATGATGAGATTTCCAGGCCTAAATTAACAGAACCACTTCTCCTTGATACAGAAATAGGCTCCTATTGATCAAATTCTGCAGAGGGCAAACCAAGCAGTCTCGTCTGCCCATCTGTATGTGTTTTGCCAGCTCAGAATATCCCTAAAGAGGAACAGAACTGCTGGGAATCGATACTGTCCAATCCAATTCCTTTTCCTGGCTATCAAGGAGAGCTTGGTAATTAAGAAGCAATTCCATTAAAATGTCTGGTACCTACACTACAATCAACAGGGACTCCAGTGATTCCCGTTCACGAAATACTATTTGTGCATTTGGTTTATACACCACATTTATGCAAGTGCCACATTGTCACCAAGAAAATAACAATTTTCTCTTTCTGCCACCTGGGCGACAGAAATTGTAAGTTGAGAAAAATGGCATGTAGTGTCTGAGGCTTGAGGGTTTTGTTGTTGTTTTTGTTTTATTAGATGACCACCCTGGGATTGGGAAGCTTGAGGTATTAAGCATTTTTGCAATTTAGTTTTAATCAACTAGCTAAAGATAATATCAGTCTGGTCATATTCATATCAGAGACTTCTGTATGGAGAGGACAGGTCAGGTGTAGGTACTTGAAATATGGAGAATCAAGGCAAAATGTGCCAGAGTTGCAACAGTTCCATCCAAATACTGAGCGTTCAATCACTTTACACCTGCTATTTATTCTACCTCACCCAAACAAAAAGTCAGAAAACGTATTTGTTCTTTGAAAAACTAAACCAAAGCACTGAGATTTTATGAACTCCTCTGAGTACAGTTAAACACATGTGATCAAGACACAGGGCAAGACTAACTCTTCTATACACAATAGCACAGCTTTGACACCATACCAGGAACCACTCACATATCATGACTTCAAATCAGGAGCCCCAGGTTTAACTATCAGTTTTTAAAGTACATTTGGTCACTTTCCTGAAGTTATTCCACTGGCTTCATTGCATCTGTGTTATAGAGGCGACATCAAAGAGCTTCAGCGTGACCCTGAATCTAGCAGCAAACCCAACCGTGGATATATTTTCAGTGGTTTGCAATGAACACAAAGTTCTTGTTTATCTAACTGCCAAGTTTCCCTTCAAAACTGAACTTAGGGCTGGGGAGACGTCTTGGTGAGTAGAAACACGTCCAGGCAAGTGTGACAAACTGAATACAAACCCCCGGGACTCACATGAAAGCCATACCTGTAACATTAACTGTGAGCTATGGTTAGCCCCATATTCTGGCAGAGAGATTGCAGGAAAGACAGGAGAATCCATGGAAGGTTCCAAGTCTGAGAGCCTGCTACACATTGTGTAGAAGGTGAGGGTAAGCACCCAAGATTCTCCTCTGGCCTCCCAACATGCAATGTGACACCTGCATAGTCATGTGACACTTGCATGGTCATGTGACACCTGCATGGTCATGTGATAGACACCTCCATATCCATATTCACAAACACAAACATGTACTCCAACACGTATACACACAAGAAGGAAGAAAAACTAAATTAACACTTAGTAAAAGTAATAATTGTTCAAGTTAAATGATTACAAGCACTGATTTTCTTTTCCACTTACTTCATTTTAACTTATAAGCATTTACATAAATGTAACTTTCATTCACCAGATGTCATTGTCATCTCTGAGGCTGACTGGTTCAGCTCGGCTGTTCTGGCTCAAACTCCTCTCTAAGCTGACTGTTTCGGTCCAGCTTCTCTCCCAGCTTCTGACAGAATTGCTTTGCCTAACCTCATACTAACTTTGCCAATACATTCTTTTCTTCTGCTTCCTTTGGCTTGTTCTCATTCTCTGCCTTGTCCTGTCTTCACCTGTGTGTCTAACTTGTTCTCTCTGAAACCTGTCCCTTTGAAACTGTCCTGGGAAAACTCCCTTTCTCTCAATCTCTCTCTGTCTCTCTCTGTCTCTCTCTCTCTCCCTCTCTCCCCACCCCTTCCTCTCAGTCACTGCTCTTTTATCTTTTATTCTCTCTCTCTCTCTCTCTCTCTCTCTCTCTCTCTCTCTCTGTCTCTGTCTCTGTCTCTCTCTGTGTCTCTGTCTCTGTCTCTCTCTTTCTCTCTTTCTCTCCTTCTCTCCCCACCCTTCCTCTCAGTCACTGCTCTTTTATTCGTTCTCAGCTCATTCTATCAAATCTTTCTCTGGTTTGTCACTTTGTCCAGCTCTCGATTAGACCTCACTTTAAAACACGGCGTCTACTTTCTACAAACCAACATTACCTTCACGGTTTGGGATTAAAGATGTGTGCTAAGGAGGGATTGAAGGTGTCTGGTATATCTGCATGGAGGCTGGATCACACAGACCTAGGTCTTTAGATGTGATCCTTTTCCAGAGCAGCCATGTGGCAGGAATAAAATTTCTCTACTCATTTAGTAGCTGCTATGTAACTTGTAGGGCTGAAAATATCACTTTATGGAACTAACAACTAGGAGATTACCATTTTCTATACTATTCCTTGCTTTTCTTGATTTATGTTGTAACGCCATGTCAAATCAATCTATATTAAAGGAGGATGGCATTGGCTGGTAGAAGTAAAATCGGTCCTCATACTGGCAGACAAAAAAGCAGAGAGAAGAGACAGTACTAACCCAGGAAGCAGGAGGGACTTTCACCATTCGTCCCGACGACACAGCTATTTCCTTTAAGATCCATTAGTGTCAGTATAGCAAGGACATCAGTAGACCTTTGCTTGGCTGGCAATAAGGTTCTTATCATACTTGGGCGTTTGAGAATATTCCTTGCTGATAACAAAAATCCCATCAATAAAAACAAATGCCAATTAGTTCTTTGTTGAAGTTAGTGCTGAAATGTCCCTTTACCTAAGGCCTAAGGCGGAGCTCCCAGTAGAAACATTCCACATTTGTTCCTGACTTGTACTCAAGCTCAGTGCAAACCTGATTTTTCTGGTGCAAATAAATAAGTCTCTTTGTCCATCAAAAATAAGCAGAAATAATTAACGCTTTAAGTTGCGGACAGAAAACTCTGCTGTGTCAGCAGATGTCCAGCCACATGGAGAGAGAGCATCACACACGATCAGGTTTTAGTGCTACAATCAATGTAATATAAAAACATCGATCTGACAACATTATGCATGATCAGTGAGTGATGTAGTAATTAGAGACAAATGCAAAGTCCTCCACGTAAATGAGTGCAACTAATGTTAGGTTTATACAGAAAAATCAAATTTCACATTAATACATTTTTTCATTAAATTACCCTCAAATCAATGCCCATTCTCACTCACTCTGATCCTCAGACTCCACAGAGCTGGAGAGTGAGGCAAGTGTTGATACATATGGGATATGCTCTAATCTCCAGACCCTTGATCAACAGACTCCAAAGAAGGACTTAATAAAACACATAACGTCTGTTGGCCACAAGCTAATGCTACAGGGCCAGGAGAGACCTTGGGCAAGAAGGAGAATCTAAAAGAGGGCAGAATGGTAGCAAAGAAAAGTGAAATTATCTGTAGGATATGCTTTTCCATATCAATTCCCAAGCACCTTAAATTGTTTTATTATAGCAACAGAAAAATGCATTAAGACACTATATACAGCCTTAGGGAAAAAAGACAATATCTTCATCCCAGGGGAAAGTTTGGTCAGGTTTATACATATTCATTTACAAAATATGGACATAATTGTCAACAGAAAGCCAAGTGTTAAAATATCCCTGCTCCTACTGTTTATGAGGCCAGATCTCCCAGGAAGAACATTCCACAGCCCACAGTGACCAATATTCAAGCTATTGCAAACCTGATTTTTCTGGTGAGAACAAGTCTCTCTTTTCATCAGAAATAAGCAAAGGTGACTAATGCTTTATGTTACAAACAGAAACTGTAGGGTCCCTAGCCCTGCCACAATTACCTGTTCACACATCTACACAGGCCAATCATTCTTCACCTCCCCCATGAGGCATAAGAAGGAGGACCACAGCAGCCATCATGCCTGGAGTAGAGGCATCTTCTGACTGGAGGGTCCCTCAAGTTCCGCAGGTATCTATAAAATGACACTAGGCTGACCAGTTTGATGCAAGTGAGGTAAAGCCTCATCTTGCCCTTCCTCTTGTGGAGTATTGCACGGCATTATTGTGCCTTCTCTGATCGCTTTGGGAGGGCAAGCAGCCATGCAGTAAAGTAAGTCTCCAAGACTCTGGAGACAACCACATGTCCATAGATATTCTAAAAGCCTTTTCATTGTCCTGAGAAAAAAATATCTATGTAGCACATGGCTTGTTATTTCAACTTCTAATTGAATTAGAACAGTTGGAAATCTAAATAAGACACTCAGAAAACCAAAACGGCTTCCTAAATATTCAAATTTCCTTACAAAAGAAAATGTCAACAAATTCGAAAGTCAGATGTGCCATTGCGCCTGTTAATTTACAAGCTGTCCACAAAATATTAATATTAAGTTTAATTGTTTTCCTGTGACTGGATTTTTGTCAATGGGATAGAGAGGCTTTATAATTCCTTCGCATCAGGAGAAAATATCTCCCTCCGTACTTGGGTTGCTACTGCTCAGCTGTGCCATTTACTTGTGGCACATATTCAACAATATCGTTCCAAACCATGGCTTTTTCTCCTCATGTTCTGAACCTCTATGAACCTAAAAGGTTTACTGTAAAGATTGTTCTGATGTTTATGTTCTCCTTGGTTAATTAACACTCTGCAACATTTAATTCTGCATAAATACTAGTAAAAGAGAGGGGAAAATAAAACTGAATGTAAATTTTATGCTTATTGCAATGTGAAAATTGGGCCATAGGAAAAAAAATCCTAGCTGTATCCAAACTCTCCTCATGCCAGCAAGAGGCTTGAAAAAAATGTGAAATTAGTTTTCACAAATTCAACATAGGTAAAAAATGATCACATTAAACCAGACTAAACAAAAACAAGTCAATGAGGGCTGCTGCACAGGACTCTCTGTACAAATGAAAGACCTGTCAAAACACTTCAGCATGTCAGAAACTTACAGGATCCTAGAGAAAAAGGAGAGCTTCCCTGGTATAAATTTGCTATTTTGTAAAATCAAGTCCCAAGTTCTTGTTATCATGAAAACAGGTCTTCTCAGCTTCCAGGACTGTATCTACGATGTTAATTTGCAGGAAGTGCACGCCTGCTAGTGCCTTACCCCAAGGTGCCTACTTGATTAAAATGTTTGAAGAAGATGCCCTAGAAGGACGAAATTGTACACAAAAACAATCAATCCTACACAAGACAGCTTTTCAGAATCATTTTTAGACATGCATAAATCAGGAATGCATTTGTGTTAGCTAATCACTACTAATGAGGCTTGAGCAGTGAATTCAAACTTCAATATTTAGCTAAAATTTTGGAGTACACCATCTGAATTCAATTAATAGTACTGCTTAGAAAGCTATGTTATTCTGTATTTTTAGTTTCAGTACAAAATGTCAAGGGTTGATTGAATATTATGGGATATTAACCTTTAGACTAGAATGAAACTAAAACACAAAAACATGCAAATACAATCTTTGCTGATACCAAAACTGCAAAAAGGAAATGTATTTTGCCATTTGAGGATAAAATTAAATTATCAGTTTTAACATTATTAGGTTGATCTTTAAGTAGTAGAAAAATAGGAAGCATGACTAACTAACTCCCATCAATCTTTATTATTCCTTAATCATTCATTTTTATTTAATCTCATTTCAACAACTTCATGCATACATAATAGACTTCCATACTTACTTGTTCCTTCCTTATCAAGAGGGTGCCAGTACAACCAACCTATCTCCTCCCACAAAGCCCCCTTCTCTCCTCATGTCTCTTCCAATCTTCCCTTTTCTCCAACAGCAGTTCATTTTTGGGGTTGAGGTTTTTTGTTTTGTTTTTGTTTTAATTGGATATTTTCTTTATTTACTTTTCAAATGTTATCCCCTTTCCTGTTATCCCTCCCTCCCCCTTATTCTATGAGGGTGTTCCTCCACCTCCCTGCCCTCACTTCCCCTACACGGGGACATCTATTGAGCCTTCATAGGACCAAGGATCTCTCCTTCTATTGGTGCATGACAAGGCCATCCTCTGCTACATATGCAGCTGGAGACATGTGTATTCCTTTGTCGATGGTTTAGTCCCTGGGAGTTCTGGGTAGGGGGATCTGGTCGGTCATTTTAAATGTTGTCTAGGTCCTTCCTTAGCCATCTAAGCCTTATGTTCCCATAGGAGCGTTTGGTTGTTAGAAAGGTCAGCAAGACACTGGCACCCACTAAGGCCTTCTCGTAGAGCTATGAGGAGCCACCTTTATGACTGCACCTGCCATGGGCAGGCGTTCGCAGAGCACACGATATTTGATTCCTACTCAGACTGGCCACTATCATGATTCTACATCTTTAGCAGACAGACCAAACAGCCCACGACTGACTAAAACTGTGCTATGACCACATTTGTTTCATATTGAGCAATGACATTCACTACCTTTTTTCAACAATAAAAATACTGCTGTGGCATAATTTCTTATTAATCATGGGTATGTTTCTATGGATGAGTTTGTAAGGATCCTCTTGGGCAAATATTATCACCTCTCCTTATTCTGAAACTAGTAAATATTTGTTTTAAAGAATTAAAGAAAATTGCTAGGCAACCAGATGTAGTTGGTATAATAATAATAATAATAATAATAATAATAATAATAATAATAATAAATCCTCTATAGATTCAAATATCAACCATAAAAAGGAACATACAGGTAGGCAAGCAGGGGTCTCTATTCAACACAAAATGTTTAAAGACATTTTTATCTAAAAATAAGAAGATCTCACAATAATTCTATAAAAAAGTCAACTATGGTGAGTTTTTTCTTCACAAACTTCAGTGTTCCATTGAGATGAATAACAAGTTTTTAATTAAATCTCAAACTAAATCATAGAAGTTCTTATGCCAAATGCCACTGGGGAGAGAACAAAGTCACCATCTATCAGAAGGGCCCATGAAACTGATAAAATAGACAATTGTCTACCCCTTCAAAAAGGCTCTTCCATCTCAACACCAACCAAGTTCCACCTGACTCTGAGCTATTGGGTTTCCAGATTCACTGGTCTGCCACCGAGCAAAGTATTTGATGGAGCCAGGAAACATCCCCTGATAGTGAATAGCTGCATTTTGGCCAGCACAAGGCATGACTATAGGGGACAGACAAGAATAAAAGTTATTCTCTAAGCTGGGATTCCTCTTGGATGTGTTTTCTAAATCCAGGGTTTAGACTTCATCTGAACATTTTATAAGCCAAATTAGCAATGAAATATAATTTATAACACCTTTAATCATATAGAAATCTTAAATTTCAAGTTGAATAACCTTCTTATTAAATAGTGGAAGATATCCAACACTACCCAATATCTATGGAAATTACTCTGAAAACATGTCTATACAAATAACATTATATATGGTGTACTTAGATATTAGGAACACATACACACATACCACCCATCACCACCAAGAACAACAACAAACAACAATAACATCAATTAATGAAAAAGAGGCCAAACATTTAAGAGAGAGCAATGAGGGGTATATGAGAGGATTTGGAGGGAGAAAGGAAAAGGGAGAATGATATTTATTACATCACAGCAAACAATTCTTAAAAGCATGTGCAAAGTAGTCTATACTCTTTATTCTCTCTCCTACAAAATCCAGTTTCAAAAAGCATCCCACAGTCTTATAATGTCTTAAAAGGTTTTCACAATATGGATTAAACATGGAATGTATAGACCTGACTGAACACACACGCACACACGCACGCACGCATACACACGGACACACGCACACACACACACACACACACACACACACGCACACACACGGACACACACACACACACGCACACGCGCACACATGCACACACGCACACGCACACGCACGCACATACACACACACACACACACACACACACAAGGTATTATCATTAGAAGGTAAATCTATCTGAAATCTCATATAGGTCCAGTTCATTCTATAGAGAGATGCTTATAGTGTTGTGCTGTGACAATGGAGCCACTGTCAACAAAGCGGATCGTACTCAGGACTATGAAAGGCATGGTAGTGAACATACCCAAGCAGACTATGAACACAGCCTGCACTTTCTTTTTGTCAGACTGGAATGATGGATCAAGAAGGTCGTTAACAGTGTCTTTCTGTGGTAGAGAAACAAATCCCTATAAGAAAAACTTTTGTGCTTAATCCTGGGAAAGGTTTCTAGACTCTATTTCCTCAACCTAATAGTGAGAAAAAATTCAAATAAACATTAAGCCTCATCTAAACTAAACCCTCATTCTGTGGCTTTTAACGCACTAAGCAAGACAGGTAAAGATGAAATAAATATTTTTTCTAGTTTCCTGAGGAGAAATTTAATTTTAGAATAGCTTAAACCCTGTTGAAGAGCTATGAGAGCAAGAAGAAAGACTGCCCAGGTAGAAATGAGTTGGGTGTTGTGGGGGGAGGAACACCAAAGAGGCCCCAAAAGTTGAAGGTAAAAGAGTCAAGTGGAAGAGGAGGTAAAACCGCAGCAGCCTCGTGAATGCGAAAGAGCTGAGGGGATGAGAATGCGACTTACTGGAAGCCCAGGAGGTTGATGCTTGCTAAGATCATAGCCACATCTACTAGGGGCTCTTTATTCCACTCCATGTGGAATACTCAGAAGTCAGCTAGGAATCTGACGGTGATGGAAAGGAGACTGAAGTTGAGACCAGAAGACACATGTGCATTGGGTGCTATGCTAAGTAGATTGGGTGCTATGCTAGGTATTTTGGTCTTTAGTTACAGGTCATTATAAAGACCACAACAATGGGAATAACTCAGTGGATAAAGTGCTTGTTACATAAGTCTGTTGATCAGAGGTCAGGTAGAAGGCACGTAGAAGGCATGAATGAATGAACAAATCCCGTGATCCTAGAACTTGGGAAGTAGACATAGGTTGTGCTTAAGTAACCTCACCAGCTAGACTAAGCACAATTGTTCAGCTCCAAATTCAGCAAGAGACCTTACCTCTGTAAAATTTAGTGAGGGCAATATATGCCGGACATGGACTTTGGGCCCATACCCAAACACAGCACATCACACACACACAAGAAATTAAAAATATAAACCAGGGAAGAATTATTTGCCTAGGAAGAATGCACACATGCTACTATTAGAGAGATATTTCAGTGGTCTAAAAAAGGACGTTGATGGTGACTAACCATCTGAGGAACCTGACAATTATATGTATCCATATTAGAAGTACACGATTTGATACAGTAAGATGTGTGTTTAGGTGGCTAAATTTCATATGCATCCCAGGATTTGCATGCTAACAAGGTCAAATATGGCATATATCTTCAAGGTGTATATCAGAATTAAGGACAAGTGATAATAGCTCTGGCTTCAACAGCTGCATTGACTGTGTCATGGAGAACTAGGAGAGTCTCCAGAGTGACAAAAGTTGCTAGCATGCTCAGGGAGGAGTGTACCATCCTTGTAGACTGTAATAAGATGGAAACAACAAACCGCAGTACTCTGAAGACAGCTATACAAAGGCTGGTCATCTACAAAAGGAGACGAGGGAGAAGCAGGGAGTATAAGAATAGCTTGCTTTCAGATAGCTATAATGGAGAGGAATGCAGGAAAGCTAATGACCTCCTGTAGCAGTGAGCTTTGCAATCAGAAACAGCTCAGCTAGCAAACCTGTTGATATGTTTAGAGTAGGAGCTGGTGCTTGCTTGAGTATGGAGAATGGAATAGCAGGCAATTCCGAGAAAGTCAGATCTAAAATAACTTATCATTTTAAACCTCTGATTCCTCCTAATAAAATAGAGTTGTCCTCATGGACCCTGGTCTACTGTAGAATTAGCTGGCTTGGTGCATTATAATTCACCAACAACATTCCACTTTCAACCAACGGGGCTTACCTACAAGACTTTTCTAGATATATCACCGAAGGGAACTTTTCAACTGCCAAAATTGTCTATGAATGTATGAATGGGCAGAATAGGACTAATCAAGTTGAGATGGAGGGGGTGAAGAATAGTAGACACCCTATCTAAGAAGGTCACACCTCAGACCATCTACATCATGAAGTTGAGAAGGAGTGAAGAACAGTAAACAGACTAAGAAGGTCGCACCTCAGACCGTCTCCGTCATGACATGGGAACACCCCTCCCTAGGGATGTGCTAACTCATCCATAGAATACTTTCTTTATTAAATAGAGATCATCATGGGAAAGCATGCATATTTGAAACTGTTTGTTGGGAAAGTCAAAATGCATAGTATGATGTTGAAGATCAGACTCACTTAGTTCTTCTGTCTAAAATACATAAATGACCTAAAATCTATCAGTTAAGAAGTCATTTTTATAATTGTTACAAACATTTAAGATTGAGGTCCTACCTACATAAACTCAATGAATTAAAAATATTTAAAAGCTAGCATTGTAATCTAAAATGATTATTGTTTTTTTTTAACCAGGCTAATATAAAAGTATTCTACTCTCATGGGACTTAAGATTTTAGTGAATTTTTATTGTGGTTTTTCTTTCAATGGAGACAAAAAAAAAAAATCCAGAATCTTCTAGACTTCATTATTTCCTTCTAGCATTTGATAAGTATATGTGCAAAAAAAATCCTTAATTTGCTTGTCATATAACTTTGCTGTGCATTCTAATGTCAAGTGGTTCTTGACACATTTTTATTTGCCAGCTGATTGTGTTATTTTGTAAAGAGATGGAAACATTACAGCTTCAGCAATTTCTTCCTCAGCAAACACTGGTGATATCTGCTTCAGTGCTTTTCAACACTAAATTACACTGAAGAAAAGCCAGTGTAATAGGTTTGACCTATTATTTTTACCTATTTCTTTCCAATTTCCACAACTGAGTGTGGTACTGAGCTTCCCTAATGCGGGTAATTCATTTCTGACTCTCTGCAGTCGATCTTTAAATATGCGGAGGTCATGCACTACGTTTGATAACCCCATTTTTAACAACTTCTCCTTACATTTAGATTATGGTTTTACTTACACTATGGTGTGCTCTAAATCTTATGATCTGCAGAGAATATGTTTACAAGAGTCAAGTGCAATTTGAAATGAAAGGAGGAAAAAATAATAAACTTCAAAAGGGCTGTTTCAGCAGACACCATCCATCTAATCTGTTTATTAGAGACAGCCAGATCAAACCTATGGTCTCACATCACCATCCTGAGAGATGTCACATGTATACACAGCACAGTAACAATATCTGTTTTATAAACCATATGATTGTGCACTTTATCACACTCAGCCCTTTTTATTGCTCATTAAAAGGTGAATGGCATTGAACATATTCCAACATAAGAAACCCTATCATTTAGGCTTCATGCTGAACTCAGAAATTATGGTAAAACCTACCATTTATGTACAAATCCATGTGTGTTCTATTACAAAAGTAACAATTTTAAGATTTTACCATTCTCAAATTGAGATCAATTATACAATTATTAGGCTGTTATGATTGCAAAGTTCTGTTCCACAGAAACAAGAAAACCCTCCCTGTTTAAGTGAGTTTTAGTTAAACATGCAATGAGTCTTTATCATAATCTCTTAGCTTTCAGCCTGTTGCAATGTCAGGGGCTACCCAAAAAACTGCACAGCATGTGATGGAGACCGCTTCTCTTAGTTCCTCCCAATAACCAGGAAAGCCGACCTGTGTCAAATATTACAAAAGCTGCCTTGGACTACCCCACCTCCAGGCACCTGCTAGAACATATAATTAACTTAATTTTGCCAAAGCATTTATTTTAAGTCAGATTTGCAGTGTCGAGACAGGGCCCCTCTCCACAGTCTATGCTTCCTCCAACATCTATCTCCTCCTCCTCCTCCTCCTCCTCCTCCTCCTCCTCCTCCTGCTCCTCCTCCTCCTCCTGCTCCTCCTCCTCCTCCTGCTCCTCCTCCTCCTCTTGCAGATGCTACACAAGGTGTGAGGTGGCAACCTTCATGGAGGAAGTGACCCACGTGAAGGGTCGGGGAGGCTGTACACACTAGACAACACACTGGGAGAGTAAAATCTAAGGTAAAGGTTAATTTTACCTGAGATTGTCTGAGAGGACAATCACAAGTCAAGGATGCGTTCTGCTCTGACACAGGAATTAACCATTTGCTCACAATGTCTTTTCCAGAAGCTCAGCACTGAGCGCTTGCTGTCCAAGAAACAAAGATGCACATTTATGTACTTCCTGGAAATATAGGACTGAACTCATCCCAATTAGTACTTGCATCCTCGTATAAAAGGAAAATCAGTAAATAGATGCTACACAATTCTCACTTGAAGTTAATGGTATAATCCCTATAATTTATGATTTTTGAAGAAAAACATTGTAAGAATTGTTATCTTTAATACCTCATGATTAATCAAAATCAACCTACATTTAGTTTGCATCCTATGAGGTTTTCTTGTTTATTTCCCCTTCCTTTAGTCTTATTGAGAGAATTGGACTTTTTTTATTAAATTAATTTATTCTTTACACTCCATATTCCATCCCCTCCTCCCCCGGATCCACCCTCAGACTGCTCCACATCCCACACTTCCTCCCACCACCCTATCTCCACGTGGATGCCTCCATCTCCCACCACCCCCCACCCCACCTGACCTCTAAACTCCCTGAGGCTTCCAGTCTCTTGAGGGTTAGGTGCATCATCTCTGAATGAACACAGACCCAGAAGTCCTCTACTGTGTGTTGGGGGAGCTGGTGTATGCTGTCTGTTTGGTGGTCCAGTGTTAGAGAGATCTTCAGGGTGCAAATTAATTGAGACTGCTGGTCCTCCTACAGGATCGCCCTCCTCCTCAGCTTCTTTCAGCCTTCCCTAATTCAAGAGGGGTCAGCTGCTTCTGTCCATCGGTTGGGTGCTAATATCTGCATCCAACTCTTTCAGCTGCTCCTTGGGTCCTTCAGAGGGCAATCATGATAGGTCCCTTTTTGTGAGCTCTCCATAGCTTCAGTATTAGTGTCAGGCCTTGGGACCTCCCCTTGAGCTGGATCCCCCTTTGGGCCTGTCACTGGACCTTCTTTTCCTCAGGCTCCTCTCCATTTCCATCCCTGTAATTCTTTCAGACAGGAATAATTACAGGTCAGAGTTGTGACTATGGGATGGCAACCCCATCCCGCACTTGATGCCCCTGTCTTCCTGCTGAAGTTTCACTCTGAGTTCCCTCTCCCTACTGTTGGGCATTTCATCTAAGGTCCCTCCCTTTGATTCCTGAGAGTCTCTCACCTCCCAGGTCTCTGGTACATTTTGGAGGGTCCCACCAACCTTCTATTTCCTGAGGTTGCCTGTTTCCATTCTTTCTGCTGGCTCTCAGGGCTTCAGTCATTTTCCCTCATCCAATACCAGAGCAGGTTCCTGGTATTGGGATTTTTTTTTATAATTATTATTTATCCTTAACTCATTTTTCTCAGTATCTTTTTCCTAACTAAAATTATTTTCATCAATTTTGAAGTTAATCAATATCCAAACTTAGTTTAGTGTTAAAATTTACATTTGCACTTTGGTTTTTCTTAAGAAACAAACAAAAAACAAAACAAAACAAAACAAAAAATCCGTTGCTTTTATCTAGGATTTTGTATTTTGCTTATTTTTCTTAAGTAATTTTTTTAACACTTACAATGTTCTCCAAATTAGTTTCCTCCTGGCTGTACCCTTTATTGCATTAGATCTAGTGTTTCCTGGTACCATTTCCAAAGTGCTCACCTCTATGGGATGCCACAGAAATACCTTCTCATGATTGTCACCTTCCTAAAGTTATTTCCTGAATTTTATAGTTATATTTACAAAAATGACTTCATGTGAGCCTCTGGACTGATAATTTATAGAAGATACAGATCCTAGCTGCAAATGCTTTTATTTTATTTCAGGTTTAGAAGTCCGTTTTCCACAGCATACTATACGCCCCTAGGCTGAAGAACAGCTCCGTGTAAGGGCTATCTTTCTACTTCTTTTAAGCAGTAAGTTTTATTTTTTATTTAACCTCACTGCCCACGAATTTTAAGGAAACGTTGGTGCTTTGATGAGGCTTCTGGATTTTCAATGAAATGTGTGATATCTTTACACACAAGCTACTCTTTTACTGGATGGTATTTACTCTCATCACTTCTTTGGTTCATCATTCCTGGATTCCAGGTTGTACATGGAGCAGTGTCTTGTCTTCCGTTGGTGCTTCTCATCTATTTTGTGATATGTGTTAAATTCTTGAAGATGGATGTCTTAATATTTTACTTCTAAATATGTCACTATATTTTACGTATCAAACATGTTTTATAGAGCTTGGATCCAAGCTCTTCCAATTACGGTCAGAGATGTGACCGTGATCTTGATTGTGGATATAATGTATCACATTTCTCTAAACATATCAATTATAACTTTTTAACAAACTGAATCATTTACTTCATTTAGAGCTTGTGTTTCGATGATGTTCTACGTCTTCCTGTTAGCTATTTTGTGTAACTTGGTTGTTCTCTTCAAATAATGTGAGACCCCCTGGTCCTGGTGTTTTAGGCTTAGAGAAGAGCCTGCCTTATGCCAAAGGCTCCATGCTGCTGCCGGATGGGAAGTGTTATCCTGTGACACAATCTCTTCCGTTAATTTTCTAGGTCCTTGCCTCTAGCTCCCCCAAGGTGGATTTACTGTTTTATGTCTTTGTATGAGTTTTGGATGCTGTGAAGAACAGACTTAGGTGGGTGACTTATCAACAACATGCATGTATTACTTCTTCACATATTTTCTTACACTGGAAACTGGAAGTCTGAGGTCAGAGCCGGCCTGGAAGATCTCTTGGAGATCATGGTAGGCCCTTGGAGATGGCTGTTTTCTTGGTTTATCCACAGAAACCAGAAGCAAAAGGCTGGATTTCTGGGTGCTTCTTGTAGGGGTACTAATTGCTTTCCTGAGGGAGCTATCCACATGACCACAGTGCACGACAAAGTATGCACCTGCAATCATCATTACAGTGGGATTAGAACTTCAACCCAGGGATCTGCAGGCACAAAAACACTGTGCCCATTTCAGTATCCATCCATATCCTTAATTTGTCACACAGCGCATGACAGAGAAGGGATGGGCACGAACCATTCCTCCTTACATCCTGCTTTATATGCCTCCCTCACTCCTGAATACTTCTTCTATGAGTATCTCGAAGGCAGGGGTCTCTAGATTCCATTGCAGACTGCTGCTCCAATTAGCCTAGCTATCTACCATCTCTTCACTTGACTTTTATACCTTCAGAGTTGTGTTAGCAAACAAACTCAGTGTCATAAGAGTGTGAAGAGCTATTTGCTCTGTCATGGAGGGGGAGGACACCTCTCTTCCTCTCTTCGTTTCTATATGAGGGAAAACGCTAGCTCTGCAGTCAGAACAAATCCCATTGGTGCTATGGGTTTCCTTTATGTGTCTGGGTGGTTGTTTTCCCCTTGTGACCTGCAATAGTACCTCACAGTGCCAGAGCTAATATGATGTCTGACCTCCAGCTTTTATGTACTGCTGATTTTTTAACAACATTATTCTTATCTTTTCAAGTTGTTTTTAAGTAAGATAGGGGTCACCAGGATGCAAACTTTGTGTACCTAAAAACGCTTATCTGGTAACCAGAATGACATCTGACTGATGGAATCCTACATGGACACCCTGGATCAAGAGATGATTCATATCCCAGGTCAGATGAGGAAGAATGGTGCGGTATTTCAGCACACCATCTGTTACTAGAATAACATGCAATCAGAGTGTTATCATTCACTTCTGGGGTCCTTCCATTTAGAATTTTCAAGTCCCTGATGTTTATAGTAACTGAAACCTTAGAACAGGAAGTGGAGGGTAATGGATTGTACTGAATATCAACTTATCAATAAATCAGTACTAGGTCATTTGAATTTGTTTTAACTCACAACACTCTTCATTGTTGTCTGCTTCTTTTCCACTTATCTAATTCTAAGGCAAACTGGCTACTCAACATGACCCGGGTAGAGGGCATGAATTTGTCAAACAACTAGAGTCCTTTTAATCCATGGTTGCTAAAATGGCAGCCCTAACTCTGGGTACCACAGAGGTCTGCGATATCCACATACACGTATACCCAAGTTAGGGTTAGACACAGCACCTAATACGAGCTATATTCCATTCCACTCATCCCTCATCCAATATAGCATAACTTTGTAGTCATCACCAAAAGCTTACAGGGTAGGGCTCTGATTCAGTTTACTGGAAACTGAGGAGCAGGCCAGACAACTGACTTCCCATTATAGTAGAGACAGGAAGTAAACACACACAATCTGGTTAGAGAATCTGTGCCCTCGCTCCCCAAGCACGCAGTTTCTTTCTTGTAACTTACAATGGATATTTTTGAATTGTTTCACAAAGTACTAAACATATGTCCTTTTGTAATTACACTAAGCTGTTCCCTACATGTGAAGAATAGAATCATCTTGCTATAATTAAAGGGATGAGTACATCCAGTTTAAAATTAATATCTTGTGCTTTATGTTTACAATGTACTAATTATTATCATGTGGATGGAACTCTTAACAGTTTTGCTTTTTATTTTTTAGCCTCTATATTTATTTTACTGAATGGGTGTTTTGTCTGCACGTACATCTGCATACCACGTGCGTACAGTGCCTGAGGGCCAGAAGAGAGCAAAGAAGCCCCAGGGAAAGGATGTACAGATGGTTTTTGAGCTGCCATGTGGGTGCTGAGAATCAAACCAAGGTCCTCTGGGAAGAGCAGCCAGTGCGTTTTACCGCTGAGGCCTCTCTCTCCTTCTTCCACAGTCTTCTATGTGCGTCCCCACCACGAACTGGGTGGAGAAAGTGTGGGTGGTGATGGCACTCACACTGGACTATGCTGCTCTTTCCAAAACCTAGTTTTGCTTAACACTAAGGGTTCTTAGGGGTCACGCATGACAAAATGACTTTCAAAGCATCACTCTGAATCCAATTGTACAAGCTTACGGATCACAGTATGTTAACTAAGAACATATATGTGTACAGTGTACAAGCTTACGGATCACAGTATGTTAACTAAGAACATGTGTGTGTACAGTGTACAAGCTTACGGATCACAGTATGTTAACTAAGAACATGTGTACTGATCAAAGTGGGGTATGGGTAGTATTTCTACATCCTTAGACTTTTTAAGCATTTTTAATTAAGATAATGTCCATACATATTTATATAGTATAGTGTCTTGTTCACACACATTTACACATGTTGAACTAATGAATATGATGCCTCTACCTACCTTTCAAAAAATTGTTCTATCAATTTTAGAACAACCTACATGCAAATAATGTATTTTGATCATATTTATACCTTTCTATATTCACTGTAGCTCCTCTCAGATATTCTCCCAACCCACCATGCTTCCTGAACCTCATGTCCTCTATGTTTTGTTTTGTTTAATAACCTAATAAGTCTAATTTGTGCCACTCACATTCTCATTGGTATGGAGCTATCCAATGGAGCAAGGTCACCAACCAAGGCCCACACTCTTAAAGAAAACCGACTCACCCTCTCCAGAAGCCATCAAATGTCAACATCTCCTCACTTTAGAGGGGAGGCCACTGATCCCTGCCTTCATCTATGCTAGAGCTCTGACAGGCTTGGACTTGTACACTTCATGTGCAGGCAGGTACTGTGCGTTCATGACTGCAGCTATTTTGTCATGCGCAGAAGATACTGTTTCACGCTGGTTCTCACCACCTCAGCTTCTTACACTCATTCCGTCTCCCTTCTACCATGGTCCCTGAGCCTTGAAGGAATGGGATGATGGATATCCATGCCCCATTTGTGACTGAGTACAGCAAAACTGTTGTTGGGGCTTTGACCCCTTGTGAGTCTCTGTGTTAACTGGTGTCTGATAAGGTCTGAGAGCTTCAATAATCTGTAGATATTGAGATAAGAATTCATAAGACAGCTTAGTTTACTATGTCCATGCACCAAAGCAACAGGTTCACCCCAGGGGAAGCATTACTGTAGTGGAACCATTGTGAAATCTTCACAGAGTCAGGATATTTGTACTAAAGTGGTGGTCGCTGCGATCCAGCTCCTCTGAGTAATAATTGTGAATAATATTAGAATGTGTTACTTATTCTATGGTGAGCTACAGTGGCACAAATAAGAGAAAGTGAGAGAAGTTTTAAAAGAATTAGAAGTTAGTATATTGAATATAGATTCTGGTTCTTGGTTCTACTCTGATCTCACTGTGTGAGCTCTGAGTATGTCATCACCTCCCTGGACTACTTCCCCCATATGCTAAGAATCCACACAAGAGTGTGCAGCACAGTGAAAGGGTGAGTCAGAATCTAAGGGCCTCAGCAGAATATGATTATAACCCCTGCTTGCAATAAATAATCAAAAGGTTCCCACTGCATATACCAAAATGGAGGCAGAGGGAAATCAAAATCATTATCACACAATGAATAGGGTATACTAAGACACCAGAATGAGCTAGCATATACATCACTCCCTGGACACACAGGGATCTATATTGAATGAACAAACACTCGGCAAGAAATATATGTTTAGAGCAGTGAACTCTTCAGAGATGAATGCTGCTGACATTTGCAAAGAGTAAGGAGTCATGACATCATAACTGAGTGTCCCCCAGTGAGCTTACTGTCAAGTGTTTCTCATCATTGAGACAGGTTAGAGGTTTCTAATAACATTCATCTGTTCTTCTGACTGTCAAAGGAATTTACTGGGCATTTACACAAGCAAGAAAGAAAAATTAGGAAAGAGACTGATCCTCACTTTTCTTAACACAAAGACTATCCCCTGTAGGGCTTCTGGGCAAACAGTAGTTCCCCTAAAATAATTCAAGCTCCTTTTCATCAAACATATTGAACCATCAATAACAGGTTCTCTTTTCCCTAGCATATCATGAATTGACTGAAGCAAGAAAGATACTGAATGAGAAAAGGTAAATGTTTAATCCATAATAATTCAGTCCTCACATTCAAATCTCTCTTCCTCATCAAAAGTGGTTTGGATAGTTTTTATAAACCTTGTTTGTGATCATATTTTTTTCACACCCAACAGACAGTCATGAAGAATCACAGTTGCCCAATCATCTGAATGTCATTTTAAACATTTTAAGCATCCTCTGGGTTCAATGAAGCAATAGCCGTTCTGGTGTGAAGACACAGCGAAATCAGAGGGAGAGAGACTACAAGGAAGAAAGCATTACTTTTTACTTGTCTTCAGAAATCATTAAACCATCCAAGCACAGACGAGTGAGAAGGAGGAACAGTGAAGAGGAGGAATAATGAGCTGGCAACAGCATTCAGTAGTTCACAAGCAGCTGGTGACTATCACAGTGCGGCGTGCAGGATAGATCAACCTGGGGAACGTCATGGTGTGCAGGATAGATCAACCTGGGGAACGTCATAGTGCAGGGTGGAGGCTGGAGAAGGAAATGACTGTGGGCTAGTGGTCAGAGAGAGCCACAAGAAGGAGAGGAATTAACAAGATCAAGCAGGAGAATGAGATTGACTCGATGTGCAGAACGAGGTGGGAGGCGTCGTAGACAAGCACGTGGAGCGCGCAGAGCACGTACAGATCAAAACTGCAAGGAACTGGATAAAGAAACCAGAAGGGTGTAGACCACAGCGTGGCTTGATTTGTTTGAGGATTCTTGATGACATGTTTGGTAACTATCCTGTCTCTCTGGAACAATTCCCAGACGTGTATTGACAATGCATTCCTGAGGAGCAAGACATGTTAGGAGAACAGTGACAAAGCTTTTGTTCCACATTCCAGTCTCCTGCTTACAACTTTAGCAAGAAATAGGTTTAAGTGATAAATGTGGCTATACAGTTCTGTCAGCTCTCGCTTCCTAAAAACTAAAATTAACAATAGTAATAATGATAACACAAAAGCCTTAGAGACTGAAGAAGGAAGAATTTATTTCTTCACAGTGCTCCAGAGTAGAAGTTCAAGGCTAAGGTTCTACACCATCGAGTCATGATGAGATCTCCCCCGCGGCTTGTTATAGTCAGCCTTCATATAACTCCATAGCCTGGTCCTTTACTCTCTATGTGAATGAATGTACCTTATGTCTTTATGTGTATCCACTTTTGTGTTCTTGTGCAGACACAAGATGCATTCAATTAGGACTCACATTAATGACCTTATTTTAACTGTCATTTCTTCAAAGAACTGACATCCAAATAAGTTACATCCTAAACTAATGGGTTTGAGTTCTTCAGCAAGCCCAGTAGAGAACTAATGTAACTCATATGAGTAACATATGAATGTATACAAATCCACATATATATTGAGCCATTTAAATACTACCTCCTAACATTGCAACACTGTGACAAACATGCAAGCAACAGATATGTTAATAAACTTTATCTATAAAATAAGGATTTATGCAGTAAGTACATCCAAAAATGTAAACTCCAAAGTTTTGCAATGCAGGAGTGTTGCAAATTTACATCAGTAGATGTAAATGGCATCTTGTTAAAATATTGTAATAATGTGAAGAAGGTAAGGCAGAAAGTTAGGATCAAAGATTTAGGGACTCGGGTTTGGATACTGGCTTCTAGTTCCCAAAGAAGTTGCAACCAAAGGGGAGAGTGGGGGAAACTAAGAAGGAGCAAGATTGTGGCTTCCAAAGAGATCTGTTCCAAGGAAGGACAGCCTGGAGTTCACAGTTGTGAGCAACCAGATAAATAAGGCCCAAGAAGACCCTATTTGACTTTGTACTTCAAAGTATACCCGCAGATTTCAGTACAATGTTGATCACTCCAGGATCATTAAATGGAGATCTAGTGAGCTGAAAAGTGAATGGGAAATCAAAGATCAAGAAATTCTATTTTAGAAGTCTAACAGAGCAATATAAGAGAGACTTGAGGGAGGAAAAACAAAGAGTTTTATTTTCTGTTTGTTGATTAAAGATAAAACTAGATCAGCAGAAACAACTAAGCTCCTTGGATGAGTGAGACAGCTTTCTGTGGAGGTCTGTGACACCTGGTAATACTTGCTGGGTACTTTGTTTGTTATCCTTGCCCTCAGTGAACACAAAACTTAGCGGGAACATGGACAACTACCCAAACATACTTACTTTAATATTGATTTATCGGGGGGAGGGGGACAAAAAGAATAAGAAGCCCAACACACCCTTAGGAATCTGGAAACACCGTTGAAAGGTGGAGGTTGGAACTGAGACTGGCAAGGTGCGTTAGCTTGGCCTAGCAAGGACAAGAAGTTTTTCACACAGAAAAATATATCAGGAGCTAGAGATGGGTTCCATGGGTTAGTTCACTTAAGAAGACATGGAGAGACTCCCATCGCCATAAGCAGATGCCACAGAAATATAGGCAAGGTTGTGATTTAGGAATGATGCAGTAATGATGACAAAAGAAAGGCAATAGCGAGGGGGGGGGGGAGTATAGGCAAGGAAGTGGGAGGAGAAAGGGGAAGTGGGAGTTATTTCAATAAACTTTTAATTTGTGAATGAAAGTAGTGGAGAGGGCTAGTAATCAATCATGAAGAAAAATAAAATATGAACAAAGTGTTTGTGGGGAAATTAGAAAATGATGAGAGTATGCAAATGATGCAAATGAAGAAAGGTTAATTCTAACAAGGGATCCAAAGACCAGTCACACAAGCTCAACAATGAAGGCAGGAGACTCATAGAGAGAAGCATGAAGCATGGGACAGGTAAGGCCTAGATGTGGTGAGAGGCCTGGGGAAGGCTAACAGGAAGAAAGGACTTTGCTCTGGTACCCACGTGACTTTCCTTTGTGCCCTTGGGACAGTCTCCTCCTTAGAGTGAACTTGCACTCTATCTTGTAAATGGATCATGCAGATGGAGGGCTGGGTGGAGGTATTTTAGAGAGCTGCTAGACCAGACAACTAAGCTCAAGTTATCATCCCAAGATTAGTGATTCAATGAGTCATTGCTATGACAGCAGAGCAAAACAAGAAAGTAAACAATGGTGCAGTGTGTTTTCCTGGTAGGATTCTGGTAACAAATCACCACAGTCTAGATGATGAAAATAAGAAAAAATATTTTTCCATACAATTCTGGAACCATAAATCTAATGTCATGAAGGGAAGTCAGAAGGGTGGCTGCTTCTAAATGAGAAAGACCCTGCCTTGGGTCCTCCAAACTGCTCCCATGCATCATAGCATGTGCATATATGTGTGAGTGTGTGAACATGTGAACACAAATACACACACACACACACACACACACACACACACAGAAAGAGAGAGAGAGAATGGAATTCTCCTCAAAGCCTCGGTCTTTGGCTTACATATGGCTCCCTCTCTTTGTTCATGGTATCCCTTCCACACTCCCCCCTGTCCGCAGTTCCCTGTCTATGGGACAAAGGTCTTATTGACCTCCCTTTCCCTCGCTCACCTCTATCTCCAAACGCTGTCACAGTCTGGGCATTAGTGTTAGGACATCAATAGATGACATTACAGGATACTCATTGTAGACTGCCACACACCAGATTCCAGGACTTTTTAAAAAGTCACAATTGTTTTAAACATTGATTAAAAGTTAGCCTATATACCTGTCTCCTGAGAGGCTCTGACAGTACCCAACTAATACAGAAGTACAGGCTCATAGCCATCCATTGGACTGAGCACAGGGTCCCCAAATGAAGGAGCTAGAGAAAGGACCCAAGGAGCTGAAGGGTTTGCAGTCCCTTAGGAGGAACAACAATATGAACTAACTAGTACCCTCAGAGCTCCCAGTGACTCAACCACCAACCAAAGAAGTATACATGGTGGGACTCATGGCTCCAGCAGCACATGTATAACAGAGGATGGCCTAGTAGGTCATCAAGGGCAGGAGAGGCCCTCGGCCCTGTGAAGGTTCTATGCTCCAGTGTAGGGGAATGCCAGGGCCAGGAAGCTGGAGAGGGTGGGGTGGTGAGCAGGGGGAGAGGGGGTACAGGGCTTTTGTTTGTTTGTTTGTTTGTTTGTTTCTTTATTTTATTTTATTTTATTTTTGGAGGGGAAACTGGGAAAGGAGATATCATATGACATGTAAATAAAGAAAACATCTAAGAAAAAAAGAAAAAAAAAACAGAGAAAAAGATAAAGTCTATTTTAAAACCTCAACACAGGCTCACATATTACAATAAATCAGCCCCAGGGGCCTATACAACCAGGTCAGCACTGTTCCTCCCTCCTAGGGAAAATCCTTTGGCTACGCAATGTGCTGCCTGTATGGATCTGGAGAAGAGGCAAAACGGGAGAGAATATGTCTACCTTCCTGAACTCCATGACCAACTGCCCTTCCTGCTTTCATTACACAATTCTTAGAGTTATTCATTCAATGCCTGGCTAGGACAGAACGAAAACTGCTGCAAACACATAAATTCCTGGAAGGAAGGGACAAATACAACTGACTGTTAAATACCTTCAGAAAAACTATGTTGGCAGGGATAGCAGAGAAGATATACCCATGAAGTCTCACCAATGTGGCTGCTTTAACAAGGCCTGAAAGGATGAGGATGACATCAACAGAGGCACTAACATGGCGGGCAAAATCTCATGGGGTCTCAGCCCTAGACAAAGAACTACAGGCAGCGAAGGAATGCCGAGTGGGAGAAATAGTCTTCCCAGGGATGAGTCCCAAATTGCCTATCAAATACCAAGTTGTCAGCCTTAAATAATATACATATAAGTAAAATTATACAAAGTGAGCAGAGCATATTGTATTTATATTTTTAGAAATACATATATATATATATACACATGTATATATACATATATGTAAAAATTAAAGAAATAAAAGACAGGGATTTGAGAGAAAACAGAAACAGGGTTGCTTGAGAAAGATTGGATGGAGAAAAAGGAAAATGATGTCATTATATTATAATTTCGAAAATAAAAACAGAAAAAAATTTTTTTAATTAGGTATTTTCTTTATTTACATGTACATTTTCCCTTTCCCAGGTTCCCCTCCAAAACAAACAAACAAACAAACAAACAAAAACAACAGGAAGAAACCCCTGTTGCCTCCCCCTCCCCATGCCTGCCACCCTACCCTCTCCCACTTATTGGCCCTGGCATTCCCCTACACTGGGGCACAGAACCTTCACAAGGCCGAGGTCCTTTCCTCCTATTGATGATCGAATTTGCAATCCTCTACTATACACATGCTGCCAGAACATTCAGTCCTACCCTGTGTAGTCCCTGATTGGTGGTTGGGTTAGCCTAACCTGCTGCCAGTACATGCAGTCCCACCCTGTGTAGTCCCTGATTGGTGGTTGGGTTAGCCTAACCTGCTGCCAGTACATTCAATCCCGCCCTGTATAGTCCCTGATTGGTGGCTGGGTTAGCCTAAATATATGTATCTGAATTTGGAAAATATCACAGTGTAGCAATCCCCATGGAAGCAAATCTCGTTGCCCCTTGAAAAACTATGACAAAGATAAAGCTTTGTTGTATTATCACGATGTTTGCCATTGTATGGAAACAAACCGTTTCCCAAGACCCAGGCGCTTAAAGCTTGATCTGCAGGGTGGCACTACTGAAAGGCAGAGGGCCTTTAAGGACCTACCTGAAAGGTGGGAGGCCTTTAGTTTATTGTGGGCATTTCCTCTACGTGAATGGTGGGATGTTGGCTCCTGAGTCTCCTTTGTTTTCTGGATCTGGTAAGGAATTTTGCTCCCCACAGTCTAGGACAAACTTGATATCATAACCCAGGTCCTATCAAAGATGTCACGTGATCATTTACTGGAACTTCTAAAACTATGAGCCAAAGTCAATCTTCTTTCTTTTGTAATTTATCATCTGCGATATTTGTTGTAGTGATGGAAAACTTACTACAACACATTATTGTACCTCAAACAAACAGAAAGAACACAGAATCAGAAAAATACATAGACATATAGCTATTTATTATGCATTAAGTATATATAATATATTATACATAAATACACATAGAGAGAGAATATGCTAATTTACTCTGTAGGTTCATTTTTCTTACTATTTATTAGGTAAATAGATCTGCCCAGGAGTTAAAGCCAAAAACGAGGTGGAAAATTACCATGCACTCTTCACTTATGATTTTCAATATTTTAAAAAGAACTTAAAGACCTTTTATTTTATACATTTGCCAGTAATTGTCTTTATAGTTTTATTGGTATTAATTTCACACAACCCATTTAGAATGTCAAGCCACATATGCAGCTTGGTAATAAAGTTATTATTGCTTCATAGAGATATAATTATAAGTAATTTTGCTTCTTCCATTTCTGTCCTCACTTTCTTCTCGTTTCTGCCCACGTTCTACAGAATGAAGATGGGCTTGCTGACCTTTTGCTGACGAGCATTTAGTATGAAGAAACTTGTGTTTCTCCCTGGTTGAAGCCAGCACAACTTTGACTTTCTAGCTTCATTAGTTTCTCAGGGTTAGTCTGGGCACGATATTACTGCCATGCAAATAAACTTCTAAACTCAGAGGAGAGCACAAATGCTACAAAACAGTAAATAATTCACACAGTATACAGCCCTGTTCAGCCAATGAACCATGTTTCAATGCAATAGATTTTCCTTTATTAACAATATAGCAGAGAGGATATTATTTAAAGAAAAAGAACAAAAGGATAAGAAGAAAAATAAAAAAAATCTCATTATTAAAGATTTGGTAACATGCACCAAGAAATACAATACTATAAATTTTTTCAGCATTAGGTGAACAATTTAAAATATACAGGATGTGATCTATATCCATACGTTAATTTGCAGTTTTTCAAGCTTTGTTACCCACAGCTCTAAAGGATTTTGTGACTCTTAAGTCCTACACACTAGAGCTCCCAACTGGCCCAAATGTAAGACAAATATTTCATTTTGGCAAATATTTTAATTCCAGGTGTCAAGAGGAGGGGAAAATAAAAACAAGTGGCCATGTTCTAGATCAGGTGCTAAAGAAGAGTCTGAAAGGAAGTGAGTGCCTTGTGGTTAAAGGGTTCAGAACTGAAGACCAATGCATCCCTGTGTTCTGGAGTTTAAAGCCAAGACAGTGTACATGTTCATCACAAGTCTTACCACCGGACTCCAAAACCCACCCAGAGTCTGCAACACAAAGAGGGAGGACCGCTCATTTCAGAGTACGTGCTCTGGAGAAATAAACTAAATTTGTACAATGTCCCTTTAAAAGTGACATTATCTTGTTAGAAGGTGGGTGGTCTGAGAAGCTAGGGCTTCAGGCATTAAGCTGTCCTGCAATTATTGATCTATAAAGTATCCTCCTGTAGATAGTTGGAAAATTAATAATTTCCCAACATTGATTGTGTCTGTGTGCAAGTGTTGGTTGTACTGAGGCTGCTTGTTTCTTTATGCATATCCTGAGTTCACTGGCAAGAAGTTTTTGAAGGAAAATGACAAGGCGTGGTCATCCTCAAACTAGACTTCCAGCATCTGGAATCATTACAGACAAATTCTACTGATACAGGAGAAATGCCCAAATTAAATAACTCATTATTCCACTTAGTAATTTAGAAAGAGATGTGAAGAACAGGTTTATGGACAAATGGCTTTTGATGGGAAAGGTTAAAACAAGTCGGAAGTCCAGATCTGAAGGGATTGGACAATCAACTGTCAATCATTCTGGAGGCTAGCCAATGAAACACGAAGGTAGAACTAAATGGTGAAGAGGGCCATTCTATTCTTTCTCTTGAGGTTCTTCACTTAGCGTTATGGAATCTACCAAAGGAGTGGGGCTAGGTGCTAGGGCAAAAAAAAAAAAAAAAAAATGGTTTTGAAACAGAAAGACAGGCGAAGAGTCAGCAAACAAGACCCTGTGATCAAGCAGGGAAACATTATGTGGCTGGGCAGAGAAGCAGTTTGAGTTGGAATGGCTGAATGCATCTATCACTTTTCGAAGATACAAACTAGTGATTGATCTCGGTGTTAAACCAGACAGCTGAGCCTCTGTGAGAGGAAGGGAGAAGCACTTTTGACTCAAGTTGACCCCTTGAGAGGATCTTCTAACTGTGACAACAGAGACTACCTGACAGTAAGCCTTGATGACTGCTTGGCACATCACAACAAAGGGCTGCAGACAACTTACGCTTGACTGCTTCTTGTGACGTCATGTCATCTGTATCCCCAAGTGGTAACACTTTGTTGATATATGCAATGCACTTAAGATAAAAAAAAAATTCCCCCAAAGCCCAGGATTAAGTTTACTCTAATTAGAAAAATAGGCAATCAAAATCCGGACGGAGGTCCTCAAACTGAAAAGGGTGGAACCAGGACTGAGAACTCAAGACCAATGGCGTGGATAGCTGTGCTGAGATATTAGCTACAGTGTAGCCTTGCACAGGAAGCATGAAGCAGGCGCCCTAAATCAAACAGTGAAAGCACAATCATCAACATCCATTGAGATTCTATGAACGGCCCCTCTATTTCCCCATGCATTTCGATCAGGGGTTATTATTTGTTAAGGGGTTTAAATCTACAACAGAAGAAGTATTTCCGTGAAATTCAGTAACACACAATGGTTAACCATGGAAGAATTTTATAAACTATGATTTGTCAAATAATTCGTGCTTTTTCTCCAACACAAGCCCTTGCATTATTCTGACAGAAAAAAAGTCTACCGTCTCTATATAATTTTCTATTGAATCTACAGCATATTTGCTTTACCTGAATTTTTAGAGGGTTAGGAATTTAAGCCTAAAAAAGCATTTTGTGATAGCAAATGCAGCCTTATAGCTAAAGGGACTAGAAATAATATCATCTTCCTGGTCTTCAAATAATGTTGTCATATGTGCATCATTTGGGAGTAATCTCGTTATATTGCACTTTTTAGACATAACCTGGGAATAAAATTATATAAAGGAGAAATCACAGTCAATCCCATTAACCATTATTGAGCTTAATAAGCTCTGTATAAATCTGCTAATTCTATATAGTAGAGCTGCTAAAATAATATAAGGCAGCTTATCTAATGTCCTAAAAAGTTAAATATCATCCCAGAAGTCCAGGCATTCACCCAAGCTCATCCTTTCGAGTCATTGAGCAGATATCATTTTATCTTATTGATATGTGATTTTTGATCTTCAGGATTGCTTGTCAGTGCCGTTACACTCTGAGCCATCAGACCCAGCCAGCCCATATTTCCTTTTACAAAACTGTGTTCCTCCCATTCGTAGCCTTTCTAGTCACTGCTTTTATCCAGACATCTTTATTCTGTCTTGGTTGGAATTCGTTCATTTATGTCTAGAACTGTTTACTTGAAATCTGTTCTTTCAATGTTTGAGAACAGCTGGCCACTGCCCTTGGTTGAAGAACTCTCTCACATACAGTGCCTCAAGATAAGGAAAGCCCTCATCAGCAATTTCATCTTCAAGCTGAATAAGCCCCTTTTCAATGCTGTGCTAAAAAAGATTCGTGTACCTTTAAATATCTTGCAGCATCTCCACAGACTTCTCCATGTGGGATTGGGGCACGCGGCTTGCTTATGGCCCTTAAATTCTCAAGGACCATTCCCAACCCTTCACTGTTCTTCACAACTGTCTTCTATGTGAGCCTGAAGCAGCTCTCTCCTCACAGTGAATGCTTGGCCAGCATGGAGCATCGCTGGATTTCAACAACCATGCTCTTCTTCCGGATTCACCAAGAAACTACTATTCTAGTAAGAATCCTTACAGATCATTTCCTGTTCTGGCCCAACCCTTAGTCTCTTCCCTTTCACTGTGTGTCCCTGATTGATCGCTTATCCACCTATGATGATGGGATACGTTGTCCACTCCCACAAATCCCTATGTTGAACGCCCAATCCCTGGTGTGATGGCTTGAATATGCTTGGCCCAGGGAGTGTCACTATTTGGAGGTGTGGCTCTGTTGGAGTAGGTGTGTCACTGTGGACATGAGCTTTAAGACCCTGGCTGCCTGGAAGCCAGGATTCTCCTAGCAGCCTTCAGATGAAGATGTAGAACTCTCAGCTCCTCCTGTACTATGTCTGCCTGGATGCTGCCATATTCCTGCCTTGATGATAATGGACTGAACCTCTGAATCTGTAAGTCAGCCCCAATTAAATGTTGTCCTAGCTTGTATTGGTCATGGTGTCTGTTCACAATAGCTAAGGCACCTGGCAAATCTAATGTGACTTTATTTGGTAACAGAGCTTTTAAAGAATGGTAGAGGTTAAAGCAAATCTTTGAGGTCAACCCGAATATGACTGGAATCCTTAAGAAAGAGGTCAGGAGACAATCCAGGCATGACTTAAGACCCCACAAGAAGACGCCGATTATAAGGGAGGTGAGAGGCATCTGTAGCCATCCACACTGTTGATACTTGCTCCTCAGACTTCCAGCTTCCAGATCCCTGGAAACAACTTATCTCTTCCTAAATTCCCCAGCCTATGAACTTCCATGCCTTCATCTTGTGGAACTCATTTCTCTGAGGGTCTTTATAAAATGCCAATATCACATGCTTTCTCAGTACTGAAAAGGATTGAGTAATTCTGTGTTGTCCCAAACATTTAAACCCAACCTGTCCATGAGTAGACCTAAATTGAAAGATCTCCCAGGAATAGGGGGATAGAACTTAATTTATAAAGGGAGTCTGAGAAGGCTAGGAGAAATCAAGACCTACTGTGGATTGGAGAAAACCCGAAAATGAAATATATACCTGCATTGAATCCTGAAATAGGAAAAAAGAGCCTTAGTGGAAAATTGGCAAAATTCATATAAAACCTATACTCAATAATATTATACCAATGTTAATTTCTTAGTTTTGATAAAGGAATCAATTATGCAACATGTTAACACCTAGAGAAAACTGAGCAAAGGTGTCCAGAAACTCTCAGTTCTGTGTTGGCAATGTTGTTGCAGTTACAAATTTATTTCAAAGTAAAAAGTAATAGTAATGTATCATGCTATAAATGATGCATCCTGTAGCACAAATGTTACAAAATAATATGTGCTGTCAAATATTTAAAAATTAAATAATAAAATAATGGAGCTAATAAATCACCTGTTGGAGAGAAAAACAACACATTTCATCGCTGGGAAGGATCTGCTTTAATCAACTCTATATTAAGAGAGGAAGAAGAGAAGCAGCAACATCCTTAATCCACTGCATGATACCTCACCCCGGGCACTTGACAAGCGCATCATTTAATCCTCACTATAGCACGGCCATTTGTAAAATGTGACAACTGATGAAGGAGCTCAACAATATTTAAGTAGCTTATCCAAGGTCACATATCACCTGACAAACCCGGATCTCAGACTCAGGTCTGTATAATTCTAGCGCACTGTGCTTGATCTCCTGGCTAAAAATGAGTTGTATGTCCTCACTAAATTTGAACTAGCCTCATTTTGTCCATTTGTCTCCATGGGTCACATTCTTGGCTGAGTATTGGGATCACTCAGGAGCCATCGAGAACTCTTAGGCTTGGAGGCCATCTGTGGTTGACATGATCTGACATGAGGCCTTTGATAGTGCTGCAGGGTGTTTTACACGTGGAGAACACAGCTCCCCAGCCTAATGCTAAGGTCACATGGCCATGAGCAGTGAGGCCCCGAAGCCTTCTGAAACAAGGAACCGTGTTCATCACCTGTCTGGAGTGAGCATATGAAAATCAATTAAATTTAAAGTATGTAACATGTTATTTATAGACATAACAAGTAAAGAAAGCCTTGTAAAACTCGCAAACCTGGGATGTGGCTTACAGGGCCTGCCAGCTATGGAGCACTGACGACCTGGAGGGTGTTCACTTAGGGTAGGACTCTTGACAGTTCTTCGAACACAGAATAGCAATCTTTGACTATAGGAGTCAAATGAGTTATAGTCTCTGGTTTCCATTTCCTCTGGTCCCTTTAAAATGGCAAGGGGAAACTATCATGCTATGGAAGACTCTAATTGAAAATAAACATTCCCCTACTTTTGAGTGGAATTAAAGCTGGGAGAACAGAATAGCTTCAAGGTGAGGAATGGAACGGAAAGCAACAAAGAGGATGTTTGGAAGCCATTCCGCTTGCTGAATTGTCAGCCATGCAAGCACTTATAGACAATTACAACCTCAGAAAAACAAATAAAAAGTGTGTAAGTAGGCACTTTGATAGTTCTTCCTAATTATAGGGTTTATGAGCTGGATTCAAAACACACAGACAGAAGCAATGCAAACAATAGGAACCCCGGAATGAGGTTACGAGGCTTTCTAGCTTTATGGAATGACACAGCTGGGACAGGCTAAGAAGAAGCCCCCTGTGTGCAGGACTTCCTCTCCTCTTCACTATCAGGGCTTGGAGGGAGGGGATCACTTTTTATTTCAGCTTTTTAAAAACAACAGTTTAGGTTGTTTCATATGATCACCAACAATTTACTTGCGAAGTGATGCTTTCCATTTTAACTTGCAATATAAAGATCCTCTTTCTCTGGCATCCATGGCATTTCCCAGGTCACCTTTCTCTCTCTCTCTCTCTCTCTCTCTCTCTCTCTCTCTCTCTCTCTCTCTCTCCCTCCCTCCCTCCCTCCCTCCCTCCCTCCCTCCCTCCCTCCTCTCTTTCAATCATCCATTCCACCAGCCATAGGAATGGGAATAAGAGCATGCTGCTTGAAAGCCAATACTAGCCCAATGAAAACAGACTCACCTACCTAGGGAGCCCCTGAAGTTTCCCCTGTTGAAAAGCCCCTAAAAATCAGCACTGAAACCACACATCCTCATGCCCTGAGATTTCATCTGGTAATCGGTCTGGGTATCACATGACACCTTCAATTCAGCTAGAGGTTTGATGTTGACAGAGAATGTTATCTGCTGCCCTCCTTGATGTATGTGGGCAGGGGTATGCAGAGGGGGGAGGTGTGAGAATTCTCACCATATATGCACCCCCCCACACACACACACAAGCCAGAAGACTTACAATTAACATTTCATTTATCTATGACTTAAAAGTCGCTAATTATTAATTGTTTGTGTTTTTACATGCATGAAGGGAAAACATGTGAGTCACAAGAATACATGAACTAGTAATTTGTTGTCTAAAACATTTAGTAATGAAAGCTGTGTGTGACATCCTTGGTCACACTAAGACAATATGGTCTTAAAAGATCCTTCACATATATGTCACCGAGAGATGTCTCCAAGAAGCCTCATTCTGAAGATCTGCAAACAATTCAAGGCTGCAGGATGGGGTAAAAATCCATGCTTCCTTATGGCTTGCCTTTAAATCTATTAGGTAATTGATCCTCACAATGACAGAAGCCACACACACATAGGAACTTAGCAAAGGAGACAAAGACTTCAAGAAGTCACTTGCTCAATGGCATATGCCTATTGAAAGGCAGGGGCTGAGCTCTAACTCAAAGATCAACTACAGACCTGCCTCCCATACTTACTTCCTCTCACACCTCCATTTATCTCATACAATCTATAACGTTAATTGACAATAATATTCCACAATTATGTAACCTGGTTCACTATTCTGATGTGCATCGTCGCCGTTAGAAGTTACATTGAAGGTGTTGATATTTTTAAAGACACAGGACTCACATAGAATCATGTCCTCATCTGTTTTATGCAGCCTGGAGTCATCTGACAGGAGAGCCTCAGCAAGTGATGAAGTTCCCTCATCAGATTGGCTTGTGGGAATGCCTATGGGGAAAGGTCTTCCTTCTTTGTGGGCTGAGGAGGCCTCGGCCTGTTGTGGGCAGTCCTCTCCTTAGGCAGATGGTGCAAACTATATAAGCAAGACGGCTGGGTGTAAGGCTGGCCTGTGAGCTGGCAAACAGTATCCTCTGTGGTTCCTGATGCTCTCCATAAGTAAACTGAGTTCTTTGTTGGGAGGTAAGGCTCTGTAGAATAGCCAGCCAGCCTGTCTTCAAGCTCTTGCCTCACGTGTCCACCTTGACTTCTCAGGTTGATATACAGTGAACTCAAATTTAAAGCTGAAATAAACCCTTTTCTCTACTAAGATCCTTTCGGCTAATCATCACATAAACAGGAATTAAATTAGAATGAAGTATGATATCAATTTCTTATGTGATTATTTGCCAAGGACAGGAGATATGTATAAGCCATCTCCTAATTCACATGCCAGATCCTAATGACTAGTTTGGTATTTGTTAGGAGACATCATGCTTCCTCGGTGGACTCTGAAGTTTTATATGGGGTTCTGAGCAAACAGCCTTGCTTTTGCCCCCATGGGAGGACATAGTAAGAATACTCCAATATGTAAACCAAGGAGAGGGTCCTGGACAAACAAAGATCTTTCTAGACCCGGATCTTGGACTTCTCAGCCTTCAGAACTGAACTGTGAGCTATAAACATCTGCTGTTAAGAAGGCACCCATCCTTTGGAATCTGTGACAGCCACTTGAATGGATGATGGTATCACTCAGGGTTTGCAGCAAGCTCATTGGACAAAAAGATGTTTGCTGAGAGCATGAAGATATTCCCACAATTCCTTACAGTGTTTCTAGGTAAAGTCCTAGAAAATGACATTAGCATTTATAATCCTTTTAATTTGTGTGATCACAAGTTGTGTTTGGAAACTGATTAAGAGAAATCGTTCACAGATACAATCACGGAGCAAGGATTTGTTGGAGCCGAGTTTACTGTAATAGGAGTAACTATAAATTGGGACACATTAATTTTAGCTGAATGTTGCCATTGTTCTGGGATTGATTTGTTTGGTGATGTCTCCTCCGGGGAATGGAAAAATTTCACTAATAAATATAATCATTGTAATGGGATTTCATATTGCTGAGCTGGTTTTCATCGGGCTGACACATCACAGAAACGTAGACTCATAATGTGAATCTGAAAAGTCCCTAGAGTGGTTTTGCATCTAGTCTTCATGAAGTGTAAAATTGGCATAACAGACTAACGTTATTTACCACACGTGGATAAGTAGGATTAGCACAGACAAGTTCTAATAGCATATTTGGGGAATGGAATGTCTGGAAAACACAGGCACAAGGAACACTGCATTAAGTTCACCATGAGTCCCCTGTTGGGATGAGTCCTTGTTGTTCTTCATCAACTCTGGTCTAAGCTCAGCCCCAAATCCAAGATGATCTGCACAGCACATGAGTCAGATGAACCACCCTTCTGAAGTGGACATCACAGGTAGAATAAAAGACTGATGAGTATCACCCTGTGTTCTGCTTCAGTGTTGGCCCTATTGCTGGCCCCCAAGCAGAGACATTTGCCACTCATTCCACTCTCTGATTTATCTTCTTATAGAAATCCACATGGTGGCTCTATCCAGATGCCCTCATGTCACCTTCTCAGAGACTTTACTTGTCCTACCATCTTGGTCGGTCACTTCCCCCAATAGCAGCACAGCCTTCAGCCAAAAGACACCACATGATTTATTTCATCTCATAACCAGAGAACAATATTGGTTATTATTATCATTGTTCCCTGTCTTATCCTTTTCTAACAAGCTTCACTCAACTGCGATACTTTCAGTGTGAAATGCTCTCCCACAAGCTCTTGTGTTCAAAACTTGTTTTTTGGCTGGTGGCACTGTTGAAGAAAGATGAGAGATCTTTTCAGATAGACCCACTGGCTGGCACTGGAAGGTGACAGTGGGGCTGATGGATAGGAGCCGGTCATGCTTCCCATAGCTCCTGTCTTCCTGAATGGGGATACATCATAGCTAACCATCTCACACTTCAGCTGTGGTAGCTGGCTGCCACTCCCACTACCACGTCTTCCTAGCAGGATGGGACGGCACTTGCAAAGTGGGTGTGGCTGCACATGGACCTGTAATCTCAGCACAGTGGAGGCAAAGGCAGGAGAGTGACTGGGGCTTTCTGGCTACCAGCCTAGTGTGCACTCCCTTGCACATACAGACCACATGCAAGAACATCGCTTGGATTACATTAGTGTTGAATAAATTATATGGTAGGGCTAGAAGCTTAAGAAAGCAATTGAAAATTGAGAGATGGATTTTTAAAGTCACGGATGAATGGGAAATTTTATTTTATATTGTTATGTCTTTCTGATTTCTTACTTGGAGTCTCTCATACTATTTGTTTTACTAGTTGCATATAATTTCAAGCATATCCATATAGCTCATTGAGAGGAAGTAGAGGCTGGGTTGAGTTCTCAGAAATATGTGTTCTAAGAAATTATGAGCTCCATCACAATTCACATGGCATGAAGCCATTAAATCCTTGTTCCTGTGGTTATTTATCACTCAGTGGCAATCACTCCTTCATCCTCCTCAAAATCTCACAAAATTATGACATACTTGCTGCCATAGCTCCTTCCAGACGCCATTTGTAACTGCTGAACTGTACTCTGCCATGATATATTTTCACCCTTCATAGAGTCAAGGGATTTATTCCAATTCCTAATACCCTGATATATTATTTTATGTATTCTATCTAGAACATCTCTTGGAGAACTTTCAAGTCAATAGAAACCTCATACTGCACCATGCAAAATGATACTTCCACTTGGTAAAAATAGTCCTCAAAATATAGTCAAAAAGAGACAGAGACCATGACAGAACAAACTACATGTGCTGCATAACCCCGTAATTCAGAATAGTTGGGGTGCGCTTGTTCACTGAGGGCACAAAGCACAGCATATTACACAGCATAGCCAGGGGTGCATGGCACATCTGCTATAGCTCCTACCCACTGGGACTAAGAGTATATAGAACGGCAAGGAGTGTGGATTAGCAGTGCACTGTAATTTTGTTTTAATTACCAGAAGAAAAAAAAAACACTTCTAAGATAAATAATGTTAAAAAGAAATCAGTGTTATTCAGGAAAGCATGAAATGTGCAACAACATATTCAGAAGGAGGTGATAATGACTTCATGAATGAATGATCAAACAAATTATTTAAAGATACGGAAACCTGAATAGTGAAGAAAATTAGCCAAAGTATGAAAGCATCTTTTGTTCGGTAAATACACGTTTATGTGCCCAATAATTAAATGTATAAACTGGACATAGAAAGATAAAAAGACACTGTTCTTAATCCCAGAGAGCATGTAGTCTAGCTTTGAGGATGTATCTGCAAGTAAATAAACATGTCCACTGTTTTGCCAGAACTGTTAAAAAAAATACCATGGGAACACAAAGATAGAAGGCATCTACACTGCCTCGTGAGCACCCTGGTTAGCTAACTTTAATTGTCAATCTGACCGAACCTGTAATTATCTGAGGGAGCTTCCGTTGAGGAACTACCCAGTCAGATTGTCTATGGGTGTGTCTGTGAAGGATTGTGTTGACTATTAATTGATTCCAGAAGTTTCTGCCCACTGTGAGCAGTACCATCCCTAGGCAAGCAGTCCCAGGTTGCACGAAACAGATAGCTAAGCAAAAGTCAGTGAGTGATAGAGACAGCAGCAGTATTCCATGGTCCCTGCCTCCAGTTTGACTTTCCTCAAGATGGAGTGTTACCTGGTCATGTAAGATGACATAAAGCCTGTGAATGCCCAGGTTGCTTTTTGTCAGAGTGTTTTTAAATCACAGCAACAGAAAGGAAACTTGAAGAGTGAGCTAGAAGCACTTTTACTCATGGTTACAAAGATACAACTTATGACCCAGGTGTGGAGCTGCACATCTGTAACAGCAGCACGTGAGAACCAGAGTCAGGCAATCATGAGTCCTTGTTTCAAAAAGAAAGAGATTGAACTTAAGAATCAAGAGCAGGTCATTGGGCTATCTGAGAATCTTCATGAAGACACCAAGTATCACAGTGAGAAGGAAAGTCATTCATTTGAATAAGTGCACACCACTGAGCACCACAGATACAAGATCATAAAAGGCCTATGCACCATGCTCACAGAGAGAGAGAGAGAGAGAGAGAGAGAGAGAGAGAGAGAGAGAGAGAGAGAGAGAGAGAGAGAGAGCGCAAATATTATTCTGGACAAGAAATAGAGAGAGGAGTGGGTTAATGGGTGGTTTAATCCCTGTCCATCATATAACTATACACAGCACAGGAAATCAGAATAACTAATAGAGACATGCATGGATTCTATAACATATTTGGCCATGGGTGATCAACTATTTTTAAATCTTGAGAACAAATACCTGTTGTTCTCCATGTAGAAATTGTGTGACTCTTCAAAACACTGACAAAGTAAGTAGAATACATTTTCAAAACAGAAATGACTGATCTACTAGAGTGCATGTAAATGGCATGTTATGGTACATCCAACACATCACAAATGTCACTAAAGTGTAAGATAACAGAGGATGCTAAGAGCCCTAGAGAGGCAGACATAACTCAAGAGCTTTCTCAAACCAAAAAACATGACTCTCTTTTGTTGTCTTGAAAGATGGACCACAACCCGCTCACAGAAGTCCTAGTAACCATTGAGAAATGTCAAACACAGTCCCTGCTTATGCAGAGTGAGATTAGCTAGAGCTGACTGTTAGACAGGCAGAAAGTCACTGTGTGGTGGCTGCTATAGTTCACTAGGAAATGTAAACTGAAGCCGCAGCTGGAGCAGAAGTCCACAAGCTACTTGTGACTCTGAGCTATGGCCGCCATAAGAATGAGATGATAAGGATCTCTGTCTTGGAGGTTGTAACTCTTGATCCACTGGTTCCTTGCTTTGTGCCATTGATGAGCTAATACATGGGAGAAGCATGCGGTAGAATATGCCATTCGCAGGAAAAGAAAAGAAACATGAGGAAGAGACTGGATCTCACAATTCCCTTTTGAAGGTATCCTTTAAGGATAAAGACCTTGATTGGTGGTTGGGTCCCTGGGAGCTCTGAGGGTACTAGTTAGTAATTGTTGTTCGTCCTAAGGGGCTGCAAACCCTTCAGCTCCATAGAACTTTTCTCTAACTCCTTCATTGGGGACAGTGTACTCAGTTCAATGAATGGGGAGAGGGTGGGGTGGCAGGCATGGGGAGGGGGGAGGCAAAAGGGGTTTGTTCTTGTTGTTTTTGTTTGTTTGTTTTTTGGAGGGGGACCTGGGAAAGGAAAAATTTACATGTAATTAAAGGAAATATCTAATAAAAAAATAAATTAAAAAAAAAGGATAAAGACCTTTGACTATGCTCTAATTCTTAAGAGGTTACTCTACTCTACAGTAGCTCCAAACTGAGGATAAGTCTTTAACACACAGCCCATTGGAAACCTTCTCCAAAAGACAGCATGATCTTGTAGGCACATCCATGTCAAGGCAAATCCATGTCTACAACTCCCTCCCTTCCTTTGTTTCTCTCTCATCAAAATATCACACCAAATACATTTGGTTCTGCAATAACTATACCTCACAGCTCTACCTTCTCTCTCCAAGTCCAATCAAATGCAAAATAGGCAGCTTTTCTTTTCTTGTGTTCCACTTTTCAAACTGATCTTCTATTTTCTCCCGCGCTTTTATGCAGCTTTAGAACTAAGGTCTCTTTCTGCCATAGACACTTGAAGCATGATTTCACATCAAAACAGAAAAGGAACTCATAATTAGTGATTTACATTTGTTGACTAATTATATTTTAACTGAAAAGCATTCATACCAATTTGTTACAACTGAATATTTTTATGATCTTTTCTTTTCCTCTATAATTACAGAATAAAAGGCTTTTCTGCTCAATAAAGGGACTTCAGGCATCTGCCTATTCAATTGACACTAGCAGAAATGTTGGACTTAGAATCTGCAAAAAGCCTCAAGACAGCCCATCAGTCATGGAGGCAGTTATTGAGGCGCTCTTTGCCCCAGTGCCAAGCTCCAGGCTTCTGGAGGTACAGACATGGGTCACATCTCTCCTGCTTCAAAAAGGACAGCCAGTCAGCAAGACAAGGTTTGGTCTTTGGAAGATGGGGGCCACAAGGTTTCTGAAGTGTGGAATGACTCAGTGAAGCCCAGCACTCCAGCCGAGAAGCCAGAACCCAGCATGAAGCTTGATAATGTGGCCCTGCTGCCGCCTGGAGAAGCTTAGGGGACCGATTTTCCTGTGTGCCTGCAGGCTCGGCTTTCCTCCCCTCCTCCAGTCATTTTTTCCCCTACTCAGTGTTTGCAGCATTTGAGTCATAGCTGGGTAACTGAATCATCCAACTCCACACAACACAACTCTTATGACACTTGCCTGGATCAGGCAGAGAGGAGGTTTGCATTGTGAAACCCAGCAATGGGGCAGACATGGCTCATCTCTCCTCCCTGCTCACAGCCTCAAATTCCATTTCCAGGCTTTGTATTTGAGCTTCTTAAAGATGAAGCTCAGAATTCACTGGAAAAGACAGAAGGCACATAATCACAACTACAACTACAATTATAGTTACACACACACACACACACACACACACACACACACACAC
>JADRCD010188904.1:0-16838 GCA_019843815.1 Montemys delectorum | reverse complement strand
ACACACACACACACACACACACACACACACACACACACACACACACATTCCTCTATCTACATGTATATATGCTAATGAATTTTAGGAAAATAATTTTGAGAATGGGGAGGTTGATGCAGTTGACTATTCTATTCCCCATAAATAACAATGAAGAGAAAATAGCATTCCCAATTTAGGTACACAAGAAGATGCTGTGAAAGTACTCAGCTGCCCTTTTCTTAGAGCGGAATGTTAAGGTCACCTCTTTAAGTTCAGTCTTCAATCATACACCAGAACTTCTGTCTAGTGAAAGTCAAAGAGAAACCTCCATCTGTTGTAATTTTTTATTGAGTTCAACTTGATAGTGATACTATTTGAAAGTCAATGGCAAATCCAGAAACATTTGCTTTTTATCTGTCATGAGTTAGCATATGTTGGGAAATATTGATTGACAGATGAGTGGAAGCAGGATATGACCGAGAATAGTGAAATTATTGTGCTTCATTGATTCATTCATGTTTCTTCCTATACTTTTTTCTTTTAGTTGAGAATACACAAAATAGTGTCTTTAATTTTCTATGTGTCTACTCAATGTTATTGTTTTCTGCAAAATAACAACAACAACAAAAATTAGAAGTAAAGTGAAAATCTCAAACCAAATACAATGTCATTCAATCATTATTAGCAGTTAGAATCATCACAGTGTATTGGGACACTTAAAGCTTCTAGTAAGACTGCCAGAAACCAAGATAGGCTGTTTACAGATATTCTCCACTCTCTCTGCTCTCCCAGAAACATCTCTCATTCTCTACCCTGGCATTGCAACAGAGTACTAGCTTCAGACTTATCCCTCCCTGTATCTCTTGTGGATCCTGGGGATCATTCCCTCCTAAACTTCTGTCTCCACACTCTTGGTTGTATCTGAGCCCCTACATCAGCAGATACTCCCTACTCACCCAAGGGTACTTCCTCCTAGGGAAACAAGGAGGCTGAAGGCAAATCCATACCTCTAGACTGGTCCTGCTATTCAATCCCCACAGCTTTATCACCAAGTGTGTAGATAAATTGTGTTGCGGTCTCCATTTTCTGTCTGTCCCCATCTCCAGCTGATGAAAAAGATATACCCTTCTGACATTCCTTCACCCATCTCCTCCCAGGTAGCCACACTCCAACACCAGCAGGTATCCTCTATTAACATGCCTTCTGAACAGGCCAGGGAACCAGACAACACAAAGCCATCACACAGTCTGAAAATCCAGAAAGGAAACAGAAACCAGCTTCAATATACCCTCCCAATGAAGACAAATCCAGAAATCAGCACCTAGATTTTTAAGGATCCCACATCAGATGCTGAATTGCTAGCATAAAAACACAATCAACAATATCCAGGATAATATGTCTCTATTAGAGCCAAACTATAGGAGGCTCTAGATGTACCAGTGCAGCAGAAGACAAAAAAAAAAGTACTTAAAATTGATTAATGAAGATTATAGAGGCCATTTAAAAAATCAAATTAATCCCTTAAGGAAATCTAGGTAAATATGAAAACACAATTGGAAGAAACTAATAAATCTTTTAAAGAAAGCCAAGAAAAGACAAACAAACAATTAAGGGAAATGAATGAAACTTATCAAGACTTGAAAATGGAAATAGAATCAATAAAGAAAACAAACTGATGAAAATTGGGAAATGAAAAATTTAATAATGTGAACAGGAACTGCAAGAGGCAAGCTTCACCAAGAAAATACAAAAGATAAAAGAGAGAATCTCAGGCATTGAAGATTGAAGTTATGGTAGAAGAAGCGGATAAACCAAGCAAAGAAACCTCATGACAAAAAGCGCCCAGAAAATCTGGTGCACTATGAAGAGACAAAATTTAAGATTAATAGGTAGGAAAGATTAATAGAGATGGAAAAGAAGACACCAAGTTCAAAGGCTCAAAAATGTTTTCTATAAAATCATAAAAGAAAATTTTTCTAATCTAAAGAATAAGATGTCTACAAAGGTACTGGAAGCAAAAAGAACACCAAAAATACTGGAATAGAAAATAAAGTCTCATTATCACATAAAATCAAAGACCAAGAATAGAAAGTGTAATAACAAATGCAACAGGAAAAGACCAAATAATATAAACAAAGGCAGACTTATTATATTAAGGAAATAACAAGAATCAATGATTATTGCTCATCCATAATCTCTCAGTATCAATTGTCTCAATCCCTCCCTCAAAAGACACATATTTACAGAATGAATGGGAAAACAGGATTTACCCTTATGCTACATTTAAGAAATACACTTCAACATCAAGGATAGACATTACCACAGAATAAAGGATTGAAGAGGAATGTTTCAAGCAAATGGACCAAAGAAGCAAACAATGTAGCCATTTAAATATTAACAAAACAGATTTCAAATCCAAAGAGATAGGGATATAAACTAAATATTCATTAAGAGAAGAATCCAACAAGATGACATTCCAATTCTCAGTAGACAAGCCCCAAACAAAAGGGCACACAAGTTTATAAAAGCAACACTATTACAGCTAATACCATATATTGACCCTGACACACTGACTTTCACTGTTACTAAGACAGGTCAAGCAGCAAAATGCTAGGTAGGGAAAGACTGGAGGTAATATTTGTTATAAACCAATTGAACCTAACAGATATTATATAATGTTTTGCCCAAACACAAAATATAATAACTTCTATCCTGTAACTCATGGGCCTTTCACCAAAAAATGGCCACACACTTGAGCATAAAACAAATTTTAACCAAACAAGAAACTAGAAATAACTTCCTGCATTCTATCAGATCACCCTGGATTTAAACTGGAAATCAACAACAATAGAAACAACAGAAAGCTTACATGGAAACTGAACAGCACTCTACTTAATGAAAAAAAATGAGTCAAGACAGATATAAAGAAATTAAAGACATTCTGGAATTCAACAGAAATTAATATACACCATACCCAAACATGGTATGGAATACAATGAAAGTGGTGGGAAGAGACAAGTTCATAGCATTAAGTGTCTATTTAGTAAAAATAAGGAGTGATCTCATACTAGAAACTTAACAACACAAACAAAATCTCTAAAACAAAAAGAAGTAAGCACACCCAAGAAGAATAAATGACAAGAAATAATCAAATTGAGGGCTGAAGTCAATTAAAATAGTAACAAAGAGAACAAAACACAGAATCAAGGAAATATTTGGTTCATTGCAAAAATCAACAAGGTAGACAAACCCTTATCCAAACTATGGAAAAGACAGAGACTAAGACATCCAGACTGAGACAGATAGATAGATAGATAGATAGATAGATAGATAGATAGATAGATAGATACATGGATAGATAGATAGATAGATAGATAGATAGATAGATAGATAGATAGATAGATAGATAGATAGAAAGGAAAAGAGAGACAGACAAGCAGACAGACAGAATATCCAAATTAGCAAAACCAGAAAGAAAAAAGGAGACTTAACAACAGACACCAAGAGGTCCAAAGAGTCGGTAAGAACATAATTAAATGTTCTCTACTAAATTAGAAAATCTAAAAGAAATTGATACGTTTCTTAATAGGTACAACTTACCAAATTTAAATAAAGATCAGATAAAAAACTAAATAGACCTGTAATGCCTAGTGAAAGAGAACTAATTAAAAACTTCCCAATCAAAAAGTCCAGAGCCAAATGATTTTAGTCCAGAATTCTAATAGATGTTCAAAGAAGAACAATGTTCCTCAAATTAGTACACAAAAATACAGAAGAAACATTTCCCAATTTATTTTGAGACTTTACTTACCCAAATACCTAAGCTATACAAAGACTCAAGAAATAAAGAGAATTACAGATCAATTTCCTTTATGAATATAGTTTTAAAAAATACCCAATAAAATATTGCAAATCAATCCATTAACTCATCAAAAAATAAATCTCCATAATCAAGAAAGCTTCATCCCAGAGATTCAGGGATGGTTCAATACACAGAAATCAGTACATATAATCTACCATATAAACAAAGTAAGATGCAAAATTATCATCTCATCAAATGCAAAATTTAAAAAAGCCTTTAACAAAATCCAATAACCCTTCATGATAAAAATCTTAGAGAGACTGGTGGTACAAGGGACATACGAAACACTAAACACTAAGAATTTCTATTTAAATCTATAAGAAGACTGGGGTGTCCATTCTCTCCATATGTATTACAGATAGGGCTTGAAGTTTCAGCTATAGCAATAAGACATCTTAAGAAGATCAAGAGGACCGTGTACTCACTTCAATGAATGGCTGTGAGCCTCTACATCTGTATTAGTCAGGTATTGTTAGGGCCTCTTAGGAGATGGCTACATGCTTGTCCTTCCTTCAGTCTCTGCTCCATAGTTAATCTCTGCCACTCCTTCTGGTTTTGTGCCCCAGTGTAGGGGAATGCCAGGGCCAATAAGTGGGAGAGGGTGGGGTGACAGGCATGGGGAGGGGGGAGGCAAAAGGGGTTTGTTCTTGTTTTTGTTTGTTTGTTTGTTTGTTTGTTTGTTTGTTTTGGAGGGGAACCTGGGAAAGGGAAAATGTACATGTAAATAAAGAAAATACCTAATTAAAAAAAATAAATTAAAAAAAAAAAGAAGAAGATCGAGAGGATAAAAACTGAAAAAGGAAAAGTATGATTATTTCTAGATAACATGATAGTATGCATAAATGACCCTAAAATTTCCACTAGGGAATTTCTATAGGTGATAAAATCTTTCAGTAAAGTTTCTACATACAAGATTAACTAAAAAAATCAGAAACCCTTGTATATATAAATGGTAAGTGTGCTTAGAAAGGAATAAGGAAAATAACATCTTTCATAATAGCCACAAATAATACATAATATCTTGGGATAAATTTATCCAATCATAGTTAATCTCTGCCACTCCTTCCATGGGTATTTGGTTCCCCCTTTTAAGAAGGAATGAAATGTCCACCTTTTCGTCTTCCTTCTTCTTAAGATTCTTCTGGTTTGTGGGTTGTTCTTCCTGTATTCCAAACTTCTGGGCTAATAACCACTTATCAGAGAATGCATACCATGTGTGGGAGAGGGTAGGGTAGCAGGCATGGGGAGGGGGGAGGCAACAGGGGTTTGTTCTTGTTGTTTTTGTTTGTTTGTTGTTTGTTTTTTAGAGGGCAAACTGGGAAAGGAGAAATTTACATGTAAATAAAGAAAATATCTAATAAAAAATAATAATAAAAAATTTATCCGATCAAATAATAGTTTTATATGATTAAAAACTTCAAATCTTTAAAGAAAGCAATTGAAAAAAGATATCAGAAGACAGAAAAATCTCCCATGCTCATGGATTGGTAGCAGTAATATAGTAAAATGGCTGCCCTCCTACCAAAAACAAGCCACAGATTCAATGAAATTTCCACCAAATTTCCAACACAAAAATTTAAAGCCCTTGAAAAAAAACAACTCTCAACTGTATAAGGAATAACAAAAAAGACCATGATAACAAAAAAAATCTGTAACAATAAAAGAACTTCCTAGCAGTATCACCGTCACTAATTTTAAGCTCTACTACAGAGCTATAGTACTAAAATTCTTTACGTTATTGGCATAAAAACAGACAGGATGATCAATGGAATGGAACTAAAAACCCAACCATAAATTCTCACACCTTTGGACACCTGATTTTTAACAAAGAAATCAAAATTATACAATACAAAAAGAAAGCATCTTCAACAAATGGTGCTGGTCTAACTGGATTTCTGCATATAGAAAAATGCAAATAGATCCATATTTATCTTTCTGAAGAAAACTGAATTTCAAGTGAATCAAAGACCTTAATGTAAACCATACATACAGATTGATAGAAGTCAAAATAGGAAATAGTCTTGAATGCATTGGCACAAGTGGTTATTTCACAAAGCCAACGGCATGGGCAAAGATGGACAATTAATAAAAGGGACCTCATGGGAAGGAGCCCCTCTACTCATTCCATGCAATGCTGTTTGTGTAGCCAATAACCTGAGAGTAGGTGCCCCAGATCTAGGGTAAAACCAAACTCCTGGTCAAAATAAAATCAATAAAATAATTCTTAATGATATTCTGTTATATATACATCTGTACCTTATATAGCCATCACCCAAGAGAACTTCTCAGGCAGCAAATGGAAAGAAATGCAGAAAGCTACAGCCAGACATCATGCTAACATCTAAATTAGAGGTCACCACCAAATCCCTCCCCCTCAGAGCTCAGGAAACCCCTCAGAAGAGGAGGCAAAATGATTTGAGGAGCCAAGGAAGATGAAAAACATGAGAAAAAAAGCCATCTGACTCAACCAAGCCAGGCATATATGAACTCACAGAAATTGAAGCATCAAATACAGATTTTATATGAGTCTGTACCAGGCTATCAGCATATGCATTATAACTATTAGCCTAGTACTTTTATGGGACTACTGATTGAGAATAAATGGGTATCTGACTTTTGTGTCTGTTCTTGGGACTCTTTTCCTCCAGTTAAATTTCTGTGTCCAATTTTGACATAAGTTTTTATATCATCTTATATTTAATTTTGTCATGTTTGGTTGTTATCTCTTAGAAGCCTGTTTTTTACTAATAAGCATCAGAAAGGAAGTGGATTCAGAAAGAAGGGGTGGTGGGGAGAAACTGGGAGAAGCAAAGGGAGGAGAAACTATAATCAGAATATATCATATGAGAAAAGATTCTATTTTCAATGAAGTAAAAAAGAAGAAAATAGTGTTTATATTAAATTATGGTGGCATATGTTTCTATGTTCCTATTTATATTATTTTATAGGTATTATGATTTAATTTAAAAGAACAATATAAAACTTGAACATGACTTTATCTTGTTACTTGATCTAAATGCATATCAGAAAAAAATTTCAATCCAAATCTCATTGAAAAAAATCATTTTTATACATAAGAAAATGCTCAATTTCTTTTCTGTTATCTCTATTTTCAATATTACTATTATTATAAGTTAATGTAAATATATTACCCCACATCACTGTTACATATGAAAACAACCTTCTTACAGACAACAAACAAAACCAAGTATATCCCCTTTTGACCCGACTGAATGCCTGCCCTCATTCCATCATTACACTGCATATGCTATTCCCGTCATTTCCTTCTCTCCCCATCCTTTCTTTCATGTGCTCAGATACATAGTCACCTAAAGTCTCATTTCTTTAGTAATACAAATTTCCCCACAATATGTGAACTACAGAGTTCAGTTTGCTGTCCCAAGTCTAGAATATTTCTTTTTCTCATAGGGAAATAGAAAGGAAGACAGGGTAGAACCCTTTCCACCCTAGCATATATAAGTTTAATACACTCTTGTGTACTTTCCTCTGTATGTTCCTAGCTGATTTATCAGATGTTACATTAACTTCCATTTTATATATCTCTAAGAACACAATTTATTGCTTTTTCTCCCATATGTTCAAGTCTACCCAAAGAAACTGTGTAGTATTTAATGTCTAGTTCAAATGGCTATATCATCATATAAGTATAATGTAAGACTCATTACAGTCCTTAACATGAACTGATGAGGTAGGAACCATTTGGGATTTTATAAATCAGTATGTAGTAAATTTTAGTCCCTTCTTTGAAAATAATCTCCTCTTATAAACATATAGAACATTGTCCTATAAATGTAAGTAAAGTAAATTAGTTGAAATTGTATCTGTATTTAAAAAAGAATGTCATGAAGAAATGAACACAGCATTAAGGATTTGGGAATATAAATCAAGTTTTCTGTAAATTAATATTGGGTTTGGACTGTTGTTTGTACAAGCATTTTTAAATCATTATGAATGTGACAAATTTTAGTTAACATCAAAATATTTAGAAATAAAGTAGTCTCTCAATCATTGCATTTAAGTTTACGAGATTTACCTATACATGTCAATATATATTTATTTTCATATATGTGTTTACTTTGTATACATATAGAATTATACATCTGTAAATACATCCATGTTGTATATTATAAATGTGCATATTTAATGTGTAATTACATATGCACACATATTCAATTACATAGACATATGCAATATGTAATTGGGGCATATTTAGGTTTGATAACAAGAACAATCCTTCAGGGTTTTTCTTTCTTCCTTGTGACTTACTTCCCACAAGTTCTCATCCTGTCTTCCCTCTAACACTTTCTGTCCTCATCTGCCAGCTTCTCATCTTCTTTGTTTGTCTACATAGCTGCCCAACAAAATTTATCACATGCACTGGGAAGGCTTTTCCCTGTGGTGCAGCTTGACATCGTTCCCTGGCGAAGTCCTTCTTTTCTTTAATTCTTGAAGGTGAAATTAACAACTGGTATGAACTCTTACAACGAAAACATCACTTAAAACTTTGAGGCAATTGAAGGGCAGTTTTACATTGGCAGAACTGTTGAAGTTATCTTTTATTGTGTGTTATTTTTCTCCATAAGTATCTAGTTATTTTTAGTTAATGAATTAACGAGCTGCTCCTTGAAATATGATAATTAACTACCATTTGACTGATAGAAAACGCAAATTCTCTGATGGGGAAATGAGAAACTTGTTGGAATTCTAATGTCTTATGCAGAGCATATCTGAGGCAAATATCACTACCCTGCATGCTTTGCCTTGTTAGAGAAAACTGTTTTCAGTCCCATCAATCTCCGTCTATTTATTTAGAAATTACTGAGTTATTAGAGCTGCTGTCTGGTCTCTGGTGTTTAATTTTCACCCGGCATCACATTCAGAAATCCTGGCTGCTGACGAAGTGCTGTGTGGTTCCATTTCTGCATCTTCCATTCCTAGAAAATGAATCTTGCTGTGAAAAATGAAGATTAATGGGCTTCATAATGACTCTCCCCTGCTAAAGGCGATCTGAATAAAGAGGAGTGGAAAGGACTCTCTCTCTCTCTCTCTTTCTGTGTGTGTGTGTGTGTATGTGTGTGTGTGTGTGTGTGTGTGTGTGTGTGTGCAGGAGAGAGAGCTTTAAAGAGTAAAAAAACACAAAAAAGACTATGGATTATCTTGGATAATGTAAACCATCTGAGTATTAATGTTTTTCAAAAATCTAAACAGAATCACACTATGAAACAACAATTATTTAGTAGACAACCATTATGCATCTATAACATGTAGGTTATTTACAGACAAACAAACATATATGCATACATAATAGTAGAGACTTGAATAGATATTTCTCCATCGATACCCATAGCAGTTTTATTCTAGGTAAACAAACAATATAAAGAAACCAGATTTCCACCAATATATGCATGTATTTAAAATGCAAACACATACACACACACAGAAATAATGTGCACATGCAAATGTCCTCCTTCATTAACTCTCTCCAGAATTGACAATTTTTTCATTTTACTCTTAGACAAATTATGTAGACTGTCAATTCCCTTGAGACAATGCTATGACAACTTCATCATGGAGAAGAAGGTGCTGGTCTGTGTCTGCAGAAGAGTCACTATACATACATAGGATTATACATAGTTTGTGCTCAGGAAAATTGTGGGTTTCTAGCTATATTTACTTCATTTTTATTAAGAATGTATAGTTACCCTATTTCTTTTGCAAATATATTAAACAGCATGCTCTAGAATGTTCTGTTAGCATCTTTTTACTGAGATGGTCACATTAACTAAACTATAGTGATGTCATATTCTTTGTTAGAATGGAAAGGTATATTTAAGAATTCACCAAGGTTTTTGTTTAATAATCTCCAAGTATTCTCATTAAGTTCACATAAGTCAGAGGGCTTAAGGGAATTGTGATAGTTATTGGCATTTTGTTTTAGAGGAAAAATTTTTAAATAAATATGTATGTATGTATGTATGTATATATATATATATATATACTACATATGTGTGTCTATAATTGAAATGCAGATATGTATAGGCATATATCATTACTATACTGAGAAAGGCATTTTACCTTGATGAATGTACTCTTCATGAATATTAAATATGATTGACATTAAATCTCTCTGCAGCATCTGTTGCATTAAGCAGTCTATTTCTAATCACTTTTCTCCTTAAAGTCCTAAGTATGTCCACTTCTGGAATGACTGTGAGCCAGTTGCCAAAATCCAATATCCTTCCTTTCCTTTAGGTCTCTAGAAATTGTTACACACTGCTGCTCTTTGTTTAATGGTGTGACATCTTGAGATGAGCTTAGCTCTGGCTCTGCTGAAGGTGGTCACTGATTCAGAATCTCTGCCTTCTTGTAATTCCTTCCCTACACTTTTTCTTTTCAATTTACTTTAACAGTCTCCAAAATGTTCTAGTGATTTTCTTTGGCAGAAGTCTTATAAATATTAACATGCTCAGTGGTAGGCAAGAAACACTTTTAAGGGTTTGGCTTTCGAACTGAACTGCAACTTGAGAAACTGCACTCTCATTTGATCATAGTAGGCTTTTAGAGCTGATTGTTCACAACATGTAGAACATTCAAAAATAAACACGGCATTTCTTAAATGCATTCGATGAGGCAGACATGGGCCTGGAATTTTAAAAGCCCATCCAGTATTGTATCAAAGATAATTTTAGGGCTCACATAGCAATGACCTCATGCCAAAAATGGGATCAAGTAAAGAGGAAAGTATTTTTCCAGTGCTATTTAAATATTGACTAAATCAAAATGAAAGGCCCAATTGATAGTAATCTGTCTTTAATACACCTGATTGTTGGCACTTTTCCTCTTTAACAGAGTGAAAGAACATTAGATATACCTGATGATAATATTTAGCAATGTTTTAATACCATCTTTCCTGGGGTACATACTTTTACTATGTTATGTTCAACAATAAAAATGATCACATATACAGTCATAAAAAAAATAGGTGCTTGTATAACTAAATGAAGGAGATCTTCTTTTCGGTCTACACTTCAGACTAGGGCAAAGCTGTCTTGCCACCCTACCTCACACACCCAGAAAAAGATTGACTCCCAAGAGGTCCATCGCAACCAGGCTCACAGAAGGGGCAGGATCCAGTAATAGACAGCAAGGCCAGTTAATAAAACCTGAGGTAACCAGATGAGAGGCAAGCATAAGAACATAAGCAATAGAAACCACTGCCACTAGGCACTATCAGAACCCATTTCTCCCACCACAGCAAGTCCTAGATACTCTAATGCACCTGAAAAGCAAGGTTCTGTCCTAAAATCCCATCTCGTAAAGATGATAGTAGTTCTTATGGAAGACATAAATAACTCCCTTAAAGATATACAAGAGAATACAGGTAAACAGATAGAAGCTCTTAAATAGTAAACACATAAATCTCTTAAAGAAATACAGGAAAACACAAACAAACAGGTGAAGGAATTAAGAATCTAAAATTGAAAATAGAAATAGTAAAGAAATCACAAAGAAAGTTGCCTGGAGATGGAAAATCTATGAAAGGGATCAGGAGTTACAGATGGAAGCATCACCAACAGAATACAAGAGATAGAAGAGAGAATCTTGGGCATAGAAGATACCATAGAAGATATTTGCACAACAGTTAAAGAAAATACAAAGTGAAAAGGCTCCTAACCCAAGATATCCAGGGAATTCAGGATACAATGAAAAGAACAAAACTTAAAAAAAAATAGAAATAGAAGAGAGAAGAGATTCCCAATGAAAAGGACCAGGAAACATCATCAACAAAATCATAGAAGAAAATGTTCCTAACCTAAAGAAAGAGATGGCCATAAAAGTACAAGAAGCCTACAGAACACCAAATAGATTTAACCAGAAAAGAAATTCCTCCCATCACATAATAATCAAAACACAAAATATGCAGAACAAAGAAAGAATATTAAAAGTTGTAAGGGAAAAAGGCTAAGTAACATATAAAGGCAGACTTATCAGAATTGCACCAGACTTCTCACCAGACTATGAAACCTAGAAGATCCTGGGCAGATGTCATGCAGACACTAAGAGAACACAAATGCTAACCCAGGATACTATACCCAGTAAAACTCTCAATCACCAGAGATGGAGAAACCAAGATATTCCATGACAAAACCAAATTTAAACAATATCCACCAATCCATCCCTACAGAGGATAATACAAGGAAAACTCCAACACAAAGAGAGAAACTATATACAAGAAAAACCAAGAAATTAATCATTTCACAACCAACCCAAAAGAAGAGAACCACACAAACAAAATACCACCACTAGTAACAAAAATAACAGGGACTAACAATCATTGCTCTTTCAATCAAAAGTTATGAAGCGATTTGGCAAAGGATACTTCATACCCATGAAAGGAAAATCCACCAAGATAAACTCTAAATTCTAAATATCTATGCCCCAATGCTAAAGTACTCACATTTGTAAAAGAAACATTACTAAAGCTCAAAACACACATTAATAGAGGAAGATAATCAAGAAGCATCTAGACACTACAGCTAAAGTTCAAGGAAAGCTGGAATAGAGGAAGTAAAGGAAAACATAGATGAGATGAATAATTGTAAACTACTTAGAGAATCTAAATGATATTCATTAGAAAAATCAGATACACTCATTTTATTTAATTTTATTTTATATATCCAAAGAGAAAAGTCACTGGATCTTTCATGCAAAATACACAAGTCAATATTCCCAGAACAATATGTAAAGTAAATGCATTTTACATTCTGATCCATATTCTAAATATCCCAAGTCATTTTTGTAGCTTACAGATCACATCACTGTGGAAAAGGCATCGTGATGAAGATGAAGGAAGGGAGAAGATGTGTAAAATCTTCAATTGCAAAAGAGGGAATTGAGAAAATTTGATTTTAGTTCTGATTATTTCTGTCTGTTTCATCATAGATTAGATATTTCTTAATAGTGACTTTATAGATGTAATTGGATATTTCTCCTATTGTTATTTTTGAACATATTTAATATTGCTAAAAATTTATAATTTGTAGATATTACAAAGAATTTATACACACATATATATTTATAACACACATATATATGCATGTATGAATGTACATATATGTATAAAACCTATAACTCACTGGTAAAATAATTATACTCATATTTATACTTTAAATAATTAGTGTACATGTAAGACTCTCTTTATATATATGAAGATGAAAGTAGCAAAGCTTTGACTTCATAAGAGTATTGTATATTCATCCTCTTTCCAATTTCCCTAATATACTTAAGTATATTTCAGTTCTTAATTGGATACACTTTTAAGACTACACTTGTGAAAAACTATACTTGCAAAAACAGAACATACTAAAACACTTCAGAGAAACTCAAAATCTAATAGATCAAAGTTAATGAAAAAAGGGAAAACAGTCATGGTAAAAATATCTCATAGAAATCTTAATATTTTAATATAGAGTCTGGAAAGAAGTTAATTGAATGGCAGAAAAGCAACAAGTTCCTACATTTACCCTGAACTGTTAAGAACCCAGAGTGCCAGATTTGTGACATATGTTAGAGCTTCTGACAGTGTTATGTGTCTTTACCACAACACTATCTGTGCTACTCTACCTGAACAGGGACAGTGGTTGGAAATTGAGAAAAATAATGAAGTTGCAACATGTTACTTTCCCTCCATTCATATAGCTGATAATAAATACTTCCCTTCAATCTGGAAGCAACACAAAGGCTTTAGAACACAACATTATGGTATCTCTGACTTCTTCATTTGTTTATGTCACACATAAATGTGAAAACTCTGACTTCCAATCTAAAATAAAGAATAAACTAATGTCACAAATACTATGCCTGGGGTTTTAGTCTTCATTTACTTTGTTGTATGTCTTGCTGGTATGGTGAGCAGGGGCTTTGTTCACGGGAAGCTGGCAAAACTGAAAGTAGAGATTTAAGAAACTGATTTCAATGGCTACAGAGTTGACAAGAGCCACATTTATAACTTTAATATTGATTCTATTGCTTGTGTATTATATAATGTAGACCTTATCCTTGATTTTATGATTTTCAAATTTTTATAAGGTAGACCATACTACCCTTGTTTGCAGAGTTGCTTTAAGCATGTAGTGTACCTAAAGAGTACCATAATATTGTCAAATGCATACAAGCAATCTAATTTTCAAATCCTTGAGATAACCTTTAATATTTGCAATGCTATCTTTTTTCCATGAGCAGTCCCATATCTGACATATTTGGCCAATGAATGAATTGTTAAATGAATACTTAAAATACCACATATTCCTCTACAAAGACTAAACCATCAACCAAACAGTACACATGGGGGAACCCATAGCTCCAGGTGGATATGTAGAAGAGGATTGCTTTTCTGGCATCACTGAGAGGAAAGTCCCTTGGTCCTGTGGTCCCCCAGGATAGGGGAACACTAGGGCATTGAGGCTGGACTGGGTGGGCAGGAGGGGCAGTCTATGGGCAGGGGGAGCTAGGAGGAGATGGAGGCTTTGTGGAGGGGAAACTGGGAAGGGAAATAACATTTGAAATGTAAATAAATAAAATAATCAATAAAAATTGAAAAAAATTATACTTATCCTTATAGAAGAAAACTAAATCTATTTCTCAAATGGTTAAATGCGCTACAGTTTGCTATGATGCTATTGTCATAGTGAGTACCAGCAAGGGGAAAATTAAGACATTTAGAGTTATTGTTCATAATTCTATTAAAACTTAGTGTGAATGTGTGTGTCTGTGTGTATGTGCTTGACCTTATGTATGCATGTGTGTGTGTATGTGTGTGTGTGTGTGTGTGTGTGTGTGTTTGAGCTCATTTGTGAGTGAAGTGTGCATACTGTAGCACATGTGGAAGATAGAGTACAAATAATAAGAGTTGGTTCTCTTATTCTATCTGTAGATTCCAGAGATCAAACTTAGTCCACTGGGCTTGGTTAAAATCTCTTTTTCCACTGACAAATATTTCTGTGGTAATAAATTTTCACAGTAATGTTTGCAGACTCCAAACAAAGAAAAATATAAATATTATTAGCTCAAGGAAGAAATGAAAAATTCATCATGGAATACATATGTAGGAAGACACTTGGACATGTACAAAGTGGGGAGGGAAAAGGTAGAAACAAGGGAAGGAAGAGAGGTAGACACAAGAGTAGGCCAATGAATATGATAAAATAAAGGACAGAAAGAGGTTACTAATATTATCAATTTAAGCCTTCTCATACACTCACTGAGGAGGATGAACCAATAAATTGGTGCTACATTTCATTATGACACATTTTGGAGGGAAAGGACTTCTACTTTTACTGATCTGGTTAATTGATTCAATCTTTGACTTACCGCAAGTAAGAATGTTTATCATTAATAAGCAGTAAGCATGTGAGTTTTTGGTTCTGTCTATTTAAAACTTAACACCAATGATGCTAAAAATATCTGTCTACCACACACTTCTTTAAGTGTTCATTGTCTTAGTAGGGCTGACAGCTAAACCAGACCCTTTCTTGGAGGCCTGCATCCCCAAATTACTTTGGAGGCTGATGAAGGGGGTTCACAGTTCAAGCAAGGCCTGCCTTGACAGTGTAGGGGTGGAATTACAGACAGTGTGACCCACAATAAAATTGTAGGAATCAAATGCAGGTTATCTGCAAAGCAAACACTGTTCTTAGCTGCTCAGCCAACTCTTTCCTTTCCTACTATCCCTTCCTTCCAAAATCCTTTGTCTATTACACGCTGAATTTTGTCTTCAGCTATTCAAAATCTTTACTTGGGAAATTTAATTATTTACAGGCCACGACCATAGTTTACTACTCTTAATTATATTTTAATTAATTAATTAATTAGTTAATTAATTTTTTTACATCCCAAATGCTCCTCTCCCTCGGTTCATCGCTCATGTGATTCTTCCTTCATATCACTTCCCCTTCTCCTTTGAAAGGATGGGTTGCTCCTGCATATCTGCCCTCCCTGGCACATCAAGTCTCTGCCAGATTAGTCACATCCTCTCCCATTGAGGTGAGTCAGGGCATCCATGAAGACTGAGCTGCCTGTCTGCTACATTGGTGCTGGGAGTGGAGGGCTGGATTCAGCCCATGTATGTTCTTTGGTTGGTGGCTCAGATTCTGAGAGCTCCCAAGGGTCCAGGTTTGTTGATTCTTTTGGTCTTCCTATGGGATTTCCATTTACTTCTGGCCTTTTAAACATTCCTCCAACTCTTCCATAAGTGTCCCACAACCTGTGTCTGATGTTTGGCTGTGGGTCTCTGCTTTTTTGTCAATTTGCTGCTTGGTAGAGTTCCTCAGAGGAAAGTTATTCTAGGCTCCTGTCTAAAAGCATAATAGAGTATCATTAAAAGTATCAGGGGTTGATGTTTGCCCATGGGATGGGTTTGAGTTGGACTTGGTTATTGGTTGGCCTTTCCTTTGGTCATTGCTCCACCCCTGACTTTCTTTTAGACAGGACAAATTTTCCGTTGAAAGTTTTGAGGGTGTGTTAATTAATGTCCCTCTCCTTCCACTGGAGGTCCTGCAGGCTACAGAAGGTGGCTTCTTTAGGTTCCTTGTCTTTATTGTTAGACATCTCAGCTAAGGACACCTGCATTGACTCCTGGCAACCCCCTGAATCCCACATCTCTGGGACTTCCTAAAAAGTCTCCCTTCCACCCCACCCCAGACATCCACCTCATGTAGCTACAGATTACCGTTCATTCTCCTAGCCCGTTGCCTTGCTCTGCTGTCTCTCCCACACCTGATTCTGCCTCTGCATTCTCCTACCCCTCCGGCCTACCTGCAGCTCCTTCCTTTCTTCTGTCTCCTAGAATTTGACATAGGATCTCATTATGCAAATCTGGCTACTCTTACAGTCCTGAACTTACACTGTTGTCCTTTTAAGTCCTTCAACTGATTTCTGAGTAGCTAAGGCTTTGTTTCTTCCTGAGTTTCTTAAATGA
>JADRCD010188903.1:0-30196 GCA_019843815.1 Montemys delectorum | reverse complement strand
GGGGGGGGGGTGGCGCACATCTTTGATCCCAGCACTTGGGAGGCAGAGGCAGGCGGATTTCTGAGTTTGAGGCCAGCCTGGTCTACAGAGTGACTTCCCTGGAAACTTCAATTAAGCTTTTCTGAAAATGTAAGTCTAAATGCTGATTATAAGATTCATTTTAAAAGTGAAATGGACATTTATTTAATTTTTTAGCATCTGGGCCCTAAGGGTGGGGTGCTTTCTGTATTACTCAAGTATCTGCAAATGCAGACAAGTACACCATTAACACAATGCAGAGGGAGACAACTGGGCACACCACAAAGGCCTGAATCCCAGGGATGCTGAGTTAGCCGAGGGTGAGGGCTCAGGCAGGAAGGCACTTGTTGAGAAAACATGGAAACCTGAGTCCTGATCCCCAAAGATACATATTCATAACCTCAGTGTGTGGGGGATGGAGGCAGGCAGAGGCCTGGAGACTGATGGCCAGTCAGCCCAGCAGGATCTGGGAGATTCAGGTGCAGGGACAGAACACATCTCAGGAAAACAGTGGACAGCGACAGTCATGTGACATCGCACTACACAGGCACACAGGCACACCACACACACACACACGCACACACACACACACACACACACCACATACACAAACAGAAACAGGGGGCTGGGGAAGAAGCTCCGAGGTAGAGCACTAACTTGCCCAGCATGTGCAAAGCCCAGGGTTTGACCCCTAACAAAGAAGCAGGACGATAAATATAACTTTTCTAACATCAACCACTCAAAAGGAAAACAAACCCTGCCCTAAGTTTCCTAGGACTAGTTAGGCATTATGAAATTTTTAAAAATGGTGCTAGGTATGGAATTCAGGGCCTTCTACAAGCTAAGCAAGTGGTCTACCACTGAGCTATATCCGTTTGCCTTAAGAGGCTCATTTTAAAAGTGGAAAACTCAAGGATATACTTGATAAGTGAATTTTGTTATTGCTCTGATATTTAAAAAAAAAAAAAATCATTCTGAGGGACGGACTGGGAGGAGAGGAGGGGAGGGAGGCAAGGATCGGGGATTTAAAGTAAATTAATTAATTAATAAATAAAAAGTCCACAAAATCATTCTGCCATATTCAATTGTTAAAATGTAGCTCTGGGGAGGGGTGTAAAGCTAAAATACTTCTGAGTTTATCAATATGCCCATGGGGAGTGGGGCATTTCCTTTTTTCTTTTCCTGAGACTTGGTTTTCCTATACACTAAACTAGCCTTGAACTCTATGCATCCCGGCTGGCCTCAAACTGGTGGGTCCTCAGCCTTCTGAATGCCAGGAGCCGACTTTCACCACCATGCCTGACTAGACTATTTCAATGAGGAAAGGACGTTAAACAAAACAAAACAAAACAAAACAAAAACAAAAACAAAAAACAAACAAACAAACAAAAAACCATAACAAAATCAAGATCAGTCCATAACAGGTAATAGCTTGTACAGTGTGCTAACTTGCCATCTTCAGGTGTCAATTCTTTGTGTCCTAGAGTTTCATCAGCTAAGGGTGATTGATCTTCAGGCTATTTGGCAGGTGACACACTCCTCAGAAACTCTTCCCTTGTGCATTTATATGCCAAGCTCAATTATGCTGCCAGCAGAGTAAGCAGAAAGGATTGTACATATTTTAAACTAAGAAGTTGATTGGCCGCAGCTTCCAGCCTTGATGGAAGGGATAATGGGGTAAAGCTTTGAGTCCGATCCCCAAACACCGAAATCACTCTCAAAGAAAAGGATCTTCTAACACTGCCCCCAAAGACTGCCAAAATTCCCATTAGAGCATCCTATTTTTAGTCTTTGCAATCGGCCTTTTAAATTGCATTCTATGGTACAATGTGCTTAACTAAGTTTACACAGAGAATAAGCTTTCCCAAGGCTTTAATCCTTTTAAACATAGGAAAGAATTTTAAGCTTTCAAATATTAAATGTTTTTTCACCCTTAAATTTCAGTCTTGCAAACACGCATACTAAAAAGAAAAGGTAAATCTTGGCCCAGAGGGAGGAAAAGAAGGGAGGCACTAGGCGGTTCCTGACGACCAAAGAGGTAGCTGTGGAGGGGAAAGAAGGTACACGAGGGCAAATAAAAGCCACCCGCAGGGAAGCCGGCACAGGCGACGGGCCACCGAACAGAGAGACACCGACGCGCAGGAGAAGCTGCAGGGTCCTCGGGGAGGGGAGCGCGCGCGGAGAAATTGGCGCGACGCGCGACAACCGCGTACCCGCAGAAAAGCGGGGGAAACAGGAGAGCCGAGAGGGGGCGGATGCGAGGGGACCCGCTGCAACTCCCGGGAGGACAGCGCCCGGGGAGGAGCCAGCGACTCTCCCCAGCTCGGCGGCGGCCGCCAGCCGGCTGGTCCCCTGCAACCCGGCTGCTGGTCTTACCTGGGCATCCGAGGCAACGCAAGGGCTACCGCCGGGCGCCGGGTCTGTTTCCAGCCCCGCTCGCTGACATGGCGGTCGACGAGCTGTCACCCAGCCGGCTCGGGTCTCCCGCGGCACTGGAGGATCGGACACCTAGAGCCTTCCCGCCCCGCCTCCCTCTGCGCACCCCTCCCGGCTGGCTGCCGGACCGAGGAGCATAGAGTGCGAGATCGCGGCTAGAGAGGAAGTGCGGAGGGCGGGCGACCATAGAGTTCCAGCCCGGACACACCCGGAGAGTCCACTCACTGGAGCCTGGGGGCGGAGCCTGGGCGGAAGCGGAAGCTAGTGAGAAAAGGACCGAGGCTAGGTCGTTCGCATGCGCCATTCGTCATGTTTACTTCCGCCCGGCCTAGTGAGGCGGGGAAGTGTGTGCACGTGTGATGGGATGCTCCGCGTCCTTCGCAGAGGCAACCTTAACTGGTGGTTGGGGTGAACATTAGAGGAGGATGAGGGTATCGGCGATGGGGCTGCCCCCGCGGCTGGCGCTGTCAGTGTTGGCCGGCCGCGGCCCGTCTTGCATTCTAGGGTCCGGAGCGGCGACGCGGAAGGACTGGCAAGCGAGGAACCGCCGTGGCTTCTCTGACTTCTACTTGCAGCCGTTGCCTGATTCTGATTTGGAGGAGTCGCCCTCGTGGACATCCAGGAATCGATCGGAGCCTACGCGTCACATAGCATGTAAGAAGTTGGCCAGGAACCTGGTACGAGACCTGCTGGAGCACCAGAACCCATCCCGTCAACTTATAGTAGAGTGCAATCCAGGTGAGTTGAACAGAAGGTTTGCCCTTAGCTTTTACGTCCCTAATATTCTAAATTAGTGTTTATTTATCATGTATGCGCGCGTGTTTAGGTCAGGAGACAACTTAGCGAGAGTCAGTTCTCGCCTTACACTATGTGATCTCAATGATGGAAGTGAAGTGTTCAGGCTTCACGCCAAGCGCTGTTGCCCTCTGAGCGTTCTCGTTTCTTTCTTAAGCATCACTTCTTACAGAAAGTCGATTTCGTTTAGACTTGACAGTAATTTTTTATGATTAAACATTCAAATAATCCGTGAGTAAGAGGTAATCGCAATCTTAAGTACTATCTTATATACTTGTTTTTCTTCTAAGGAATAGTGACATTTGTTGAGAACTGTAAGTGTTGCTGTCACTGACAGACAGAAGGCTGTACAGCTTGTCTTTTGAGATGTTGTGGGTTCAAGTTAACTGCCTAATCATCGTTTTTACATACGTAAAAAAAAATCTCACCTGGGAACGTTGTGTCGTTGAAACTTGTGTAAAGTCGACTTTGAAAGTGACTATGGCCGGGTGCAATGCACATACCTTTAATCCCAGCAAGAAGGATACTGATCTGTGAGTTTGAGGCCAGCATGGTCTACAGAGTGGATTTCAGGACAGCCAGAGCTCCACAGTGAGATCCTGTCTTAGAGAGAGACAGAGACAGAGAGACAGACACTATGTTGTTTATTTTGCAAATAAAGTTTTTCTGTTAACATACTAGGTCCTGGAATCCTGACTGGGGCATTACTTAAAGCTGGTGCCAGAGTGATTGCCTTTGAAAGTGAAAAGACTTTTATTCCACATTTGGAGGTATATTTTTATGTTCTTAAAGTAACATCTCTGTAAAGACTAGGACCTTTTGAGTATTCCATGCTTGTTGAGTTCCTAAAAGCTTGGGAGTTCTGAAATCTCTTTTCTGTTTCCTACTGGGGTTCAGAAAATGATAACCTCAAAGAGTGACTCATTGATATACTGAGTATTTTGGAACAAAGGAGAGTTGGAAACCCTTGGGTGTAGCCTAAGAAAGAAAGTGTTTCTGCCCTCCTGTTCTTCAGTTTGAGCCCCAGAGACCAGAACTCCTATTCTCAGGATAGATATAGAAGCTCACTGCAAAAGAAGCGATAAGCCTGTGATTATTATAAGCTTTCTGTGTGAGAACTGCCTGAGTCTTGGACCTACCTTGATCCATAGTAGGTCATGAGTCCTTTTGGCGGAAGCATTCACCCTCTGCCCAGGAGGAAAGAATGGCATAAATATATCGAGCCTAAGAATCTGAACATACCAGCCTTGGGTCTGCTCCCACCTTTGGTTGGTTCTAGAAAATCACACTCCTTTTATTCAAGCTCATCCCCTCTAGCTGTCCATTCTCCATTGCCTCTCAGCATAAAATTAGGTGCTTTCTAAATCTACATATGACCACTTGTTACATTGATAAATTTGTTGTTACACTTTTCAATTAATCTGCCTTTTGTAAAATGAGCGTAGTTTGTTCCCTTAAGATCAGGAGGAAATGTGTCCCATCTTCTCTCCCTATGCAGTCTAGATGAATGATATATAATTAGTCACTAGGCTCATGTCTTCCGTAAGCTGTGCAGTGGCCTTGTCCTGTGTGAACTTAACATTCAAGAGTAAGGGCTAAGGTTACTTAATGGATGAACTCTGTTCTCTCTGTTTACTTAGGACTTCAATTGAAGCAGAAAAGGTTTGAGATGGATGAATACAGTTTCAGAATGCTGGGTTTCAGTGTTTCTGAGTCTTTAACTGACAGCTGACCACTTGGGAGGAAATTAATTCAGGAGACATACTATCTACCAGCTTCCTAAAAGCTTGAAGAAGGAATGGCCTGAATTTAAAGGTGCCCAGAGACAACAAAAAAGTTGTGGAAAGAGCTACAATAGCTAAAGATTGAATTGTTTAGAAATGAAACTTTGGAGTATTGAGTTGTTGTTGGCCGATGGTGGGGTTATGCTCAGTGGTAGAACAGCTAGTTGGCCTAGCACAAATAAGGTCCATGGTTAAACCTGGGTGGTGAGTGGGCCTGGCAGGTGAAGTGCCACATACCTTTAATTCCTCAAGTCTGGTGCAGAAGTAGGAGAGTGAGAATCATTGGTTCCAAGGCTAACCTGGTCTATATTTGGAATTTTAGACCAGACAGGACTACATGATGAAAATGTAAAACAAACTGTTTTTGTAATTGACAGCATTGAAGAAGATAAAAGCTAGTAGATCAGATTGGCAGAGCTCTTTCTGCTTCTGCCTCCCAAGTACCTACAATCCTAATGTGGGAGACAGAAGCAGAATTAATCACCCAAGAGTTGGAAATCAGCCTCATCTACATAATAAGTTCCAGGCCAGCCAGTGCTACATAGTGAGACCCTGCCTTAACATTCCCCACACCCTCCAAAAGAGAACCAGCTTTACAAACAGCTAAAGCATCATCAACAATAATAAAAAAGAAAGAAAAAGAAAAAAGAAAATTTGTTGGTGATTTTTTTTTTCCTGGTTTTTTTTTTTTTTTTTGAGACAAGGTTTCTCTGTGTGCTCTGGCTGACTTGCAACTTGCTCTGTTAGACCAGGCCAGGCTCATCCACCTGCTTCTGTCTTCTGAGTGCTGGGATTAAAGATGTGCACCATCACGCCTGGCGCCTGGCTTGGTTTGGTTTTTAATGTGGTGCTGAAGGTTGGATCCAGAGCCTTGAACATGCTACACAAGTACTGAACTACTGAGTTCCCTGGCCACTGTGGAAGGTTACTTATGTTTCAGACCTCTTAAGAAAACTGTTGCATTTGATCATTTCTCATACAGTAGTTGATTTTTATTTTATTTTATTTGTTAAATTTGAGGTTTGTTAAGACTCATGCAAGATCTTTGAATTATTTTATTTTATTTGAGGAGCTGGAGAGCCTCCTTGGATGTTTGGCAAATGTTCTACCATTAAGCTTTATACATTCCAGCCCTTAGATTTCTAAGACCAGATCTCACTGTTATCATAGAGATAGGCTGGTCTTAGAGTTATGTAACTTGGGCCCTTCTTGAATTTATAATTCTACTGCCTCAGTTTCCTGAGTGAGGATTTTTCAGGCACACCCCACCAGCTGTTTTTATTTTTATTTATTTTTTTAATTTTTTGAGGTAGATCTTGAATTGTCGGAAGGTATACATGATGATAAATTTCTAATCTCACCTCTGCCCCTTCAGTCCTTAAGGAAGAATGTGGATGGACAGCTACGAGTGGTTCCCTGTGACTTCTTTAAAATGGATCCTAGATATCAAGAAGTACTAAGACCAGATATGAGTTCACAGACAATTTTTCAGAACCTGGAAATAAAAGCAACCCCTTGGTCAGCAGGTAACTTTGTCATCCACTAAAGCTGATGCTTTATATATATTTTTTACCAATATAGTTCATTTGTTTACTGGATGTATGTGTAATATAAGCATCTACTCCTTCATTAAACATGCCTTTCCCTTTTCCTGCATATAAACAACATTTTAGTTCTATAAAGGAGTAGTTGTGTATTAAGGGGGGGGAAGGAAGCTTAGTTATTGAATTTTAATTATATATTCATTGTACATGGGGCTGTCTTACATAGGGACATTTTCATATAAACTTATGTTTAAATATGTGTTAAATATAAATAAATATAAATTTAAATATAAATTCCCTTTTGTATCACCTTTTTATTTAAAATTCTTTTTAAGGATTTGTTCATTTCGTGCATATGTGTTCTGCTTCCATATTTTTATCTACACACAATGCTCATTCATTGCCCATGTAAGCCAGAAAGAAGAGGGCATTAGATTCCCCTGGGACTGGAAATGTGCACAGTTGTCAGCCACCATGTAGGTGCTAGGAATTGTCCAAGGTGCTAGAAGAGCTGCCAGTGCTCTTAACTACAGAGCGGTCTCCTCTGCCCCCTGTACTCCCCTTTCACTCCTTCGGCTGGCTTCCTTTATCTCTTATGTTGCTTCTGCTTTCACATCATAATACATGATTTTGTATATCTGTGTAAATTTAATACTACATATGAAGAAAAGCAAGATCTTTGACTTTCTGAGTCTGGCTTAATTTGCTTAATACGATAATCTTCGGTTTCTTTTATTTTCTCGCAGTGACATAACTTTGGGTTTTTTTATAGCTGAAAAAAAGAAATGGCATTGTGTATTGTTAAACAATATACAATTAGATCCTATTTTTAAGTTCAATTTCCTGATCTTACCTTTTGGTCGGGGAATTTTTAGACTATTAAGAATAAGCATTATTATTGGAATCTATCTATTTTATTGATCCTGTAGTTTGGATGTTTCCTTATTCCTCCTTTGCTCAACTACTGTTTGCAGTGTAGTTTACTCTTTCTTCTAGCTTCCTGGATGTGATCTTTCTTCAGTCTGAAGAATTCCTTCAGATATCTTCTGCAGGGCTAGTTAGGTGTTTATGAATGTCTCTTGTGAAATGTTTTTCTTTCTCTTGATTGTTATATAGCTTTATTGGGTGTAGTACGCTGGCTCATAGTCGTCGCCTTTCAGAGTTTGAAGTGCTCCCTCCTAAGCCTTTCTGCCTTAGTTTCTGTTGAGACATCTGCAGTTACTCTGCTAGGCCTGCGTTTACATGCAGCTTGCCATTTCTCTTGTGCAGCTTTCAGAATGCTTTCTTTGTTCTGTATATTGAGTGTTTTCACTACCATGAAATGACAAGGCTCTTCTCTGGTCTTGTCTTTTTGACACTCTGCAGCACCATTACTCGGATAGGCACGTCCTTCCCTAGACTCAGGAACTTTCTGCTATGATTTTCATTAAACTATTTTTTATGCTTTTAGCATGAATCATTTTTTCTGCTCATGACTTGTAGATTTGGTCTTTTTATAGTGTACCACAGATCTCCAGTTCTCTGTTGATACCATCCAGTTGATTTATTTTGTTGTTTCTGAATACTCCATTTCCTATACTTTGTCTTAAGCCCAGGCATTGCATTTTCCCTTGAGCCATTCTATTAGTAAGATTTTCTATAGATTTTTTATTTGATGTCATGAGTTTACTATTTCAAGTGGTTTTCTTTTTAACATAGTATTTCTGTCTTTTTATTCAATTTCAATTCCTATTCATTCTTTTTTTTTGTTTTGTTTTTCGAGACAGGGTTTCTCTGTATAGCCGTGGCTGTCCTGGAACTCACTCTGTAGACCAGGCTAGCCTTGAACTCAGAAATCTGCCTGTCTGCCTCCCAGGTGCTGGGATTAAAGGCATGCGCCACCACTGCCTGGCTCCTATCGATTCTTAACTTCCTTACTTCATTAGGCTGTTTGTGTTCTCTTGGAATTTGTCCAGGAACTTCTTGGTGTCTTCTTTGATGTCTTTGGCTGTACTTAAATTCCTAGTACACCCCGAAAAGTAGAACAGTGTCTGCAGAAACAGTCACTATGAAAGGGTAGGCCTACTATGAACATATGACAACAGTTAAAATTCACAATTCCCCTTAAATGCCATCATAAAAAGGCACAGGAACACTGAAGATATAGGATTAAGATACTGGCTAACTGTGTATATGCATGGAAAGGAAAACACTAGAAGAAGTTAATGATTATTATTTAATTGGTTGGAAAAGTAAAGAGGGAAAATAGGTGTCAGTGAGGCAGTTTTAGCTACGGGTAGACTATAGGTAAGGAAATGGAGTGATGGGGTGGGTGGCTCCTCTATGGTGAGGAGCACTTGCTGCTCCTCCTAAGGACTGGAGTTTAGTTCCCACCATCCATCTGCACGGCTCTCAGTTCTCTGTACCAACAGCTCTGAGAGATCCAATGCCTCTGGCATCCTTGGGCACCTGCACTCAACATGTGTGCCCATATGTAGAAACACATGTCTATACATAATTAAAAATAATAAAGATAAATCTTAAAAATAGACACAGAATCAGACAACTTAAAAGCTGGGTAGTGTCCCAGCTGTCAGGAGGCTGAGACACAGACCCTGCACACCAGTCTGCTAGCCCATCTGCTTTTGACAAGCCTATCAACGTACAGATGAAAAGAAGAGTGGGAAGGAAGGCAGAAGGATAACATTGGTCTGCTAAATTAATGTTTGGTGTGAAACAGTTGGAATCAGCATGAAGGGGAAAGAGCAGAATGGGATGGAGAAACTGAGTGCCTTCTCACCTGATTGCTGGTCGCAGCCCTGTGCCTGGATGTCTGTCACTCTCCAGGGTGTCCTTCCCATGTGAGGTCACAGATGTTCATTCTGTCAGTGGGCATCCTTCACAGGTCTGCTCATACATAATCGTCACACCTGTGTGTTGTTCTAAATACTGGGTTGATACGACAACCCGGTAGCCATCTCACTGAATATTGCATGAATTTGATTCCAGTTTCTTCTTTGCAGTCTAGAGGAATTCTGGCCTCTAATGTAAGCATTTAGTTCCATGACATTTTCCACAGGAGAATGAGGGGACAGAGTTAAGCTGCTGACTCAGCAGAAAGGGTGTTTGTTGTTTGTTTAATATTCTTATATGTAAGTTTGTGCATGTACAGATGGGTGCCCTCAGAAGACATCCGATCTCCTGGAGCTGGAGTTACAGGTCACCATGAGCTGCTCAATGTGGGTACTGGGAACCAAATTTGAGTCTTCTGGAAAAGCACTGAGTGCTCTTTAGTGCTGAGCCTTCTCTCCAACCCCAAGAATCTTTTTTAAATAGAGTTTTGTGGCCACTCCCATGAGTGCCAAAAGGAAAGGGTTTGGTTTTTTCCTGGCATCTCTTCCTTCTGTCATTGCCGTAGGCACCTGTCTTAGTTCCTTCAGAGCTGCACCTCAGCATTCATCTTGCAAGACGTGTGGCGTGACAAGACCCCGAATCTTGGGTGCTTTGGTCCTGGGCTTCTTACCTTCTTTGTTTAAGGGCTTTCTGATGGCATGTTGGTGGACATCATCTTCTTTAGAGAGATTTAAAAGCTTTTGGATTCTTTTACGCTCCTTCAAGTCCCAATCAATCACTGAGGCACTGTCCAGGAATATCCTTCTCTGCGTTTTAAACAGTAACCAAGTTGAGAGCACTCAGACTGGCATCCATGAACACACTTGGGCCCCTTACCCAACAGCAGGTGCACTTTGCCGTGGGTCAGATCTCATTACTTCATGGGGAAACCTTGTTTTCGTTCCTATAAATAATCCAGACCGCATAACCCTTCACCCAGAGCATCGGCAGCTGCTTCCGTGGCCTGCATGCGTGCCCTGGTCCTGGACTGTGTGAAGCTTGTGTTCATCGTCCACATCAATGAGTTTCTGGCGGCCCGTGGCTGGGGAGGAGATACTCAGCTTCATCTTGACCCAGCTGACCACCTAGGAGGCTTCACAAAAAACGAGGCCCCAGCACAAAAACTTTTATGTTCTTTCTTTCTTTTTTTTTCTTCTTTATGTATGTGTATATATTCTTGTATGTGCACGTGTACATGTGTATGCACGTGGAGGCTGCATTTGATGTGGAATGTTCTCCTTGGTCACCCTGTACCTGTCAATGAACCTGGATTCTGTCTAGCTAGACTGAACAGTGTATCCTGGATCTCCTGTACAATGGTGGGCTCTGCCTGGGCCTACCTGGAAGCTGGTCCTCCTCACACTTGCACAGTTAACTTTTCAGTGACTGAGCCCTCTCCCCAGCTCCCTGCTCTGCTCTTTCCAGTTTCTCATTTTGGGGTGTTCCCACACCTCTTCTGGTTCTGTTACCCAGCTGGCCTCGGTTAATTCCCTGGTGATTCTAGCATACCATACCACACCTGCATGTCATCCACCATCTTGGATCCTTAATTAAAATACAGTTACCAATGTTAATTTACTTTGTATCAGCAAAATGTGATCATAAGAGAAAGTTTTAAGGACCTCACACAAATTTGTGTTTGTATTCTTAACAGGTGTTCCTATAAAAGTATTTGGAATCCTACCAAATAAACATGAAAGACGAATACTCTGGAAAATTCTGTTTGACCTGTACTCCTGTGAATCTGTATACAGATATGGACGAGTAGAACTGAATGTATTTGTTAGTGAAAAACAACTCCGGGTGCGTTGTTAAAAGATAATTGGTATCACTGCTTTGAAAGAGTGCTGTAATATTCGGAGGAGCTTCAGCTGCACTTTAATTTAGGGTCCCCTGACATTTGAGAGTTCTAAGATTATGAAGTTCTGTAGCACAATCTTTAGAGTCAAGTTAGAGCTTTCCATTTTTTTTTTTATTTTACGTGTAAGATGAACTGTTTTAATTATTTGACAATTTACCTTTCAGTGGCATTAAATATATTTATATTATACACCCAATACTTGCAGTTTAGCTCCAAAACTTTTAGACATCCCACTGAACGATTGACTCCCCGCCCTCCCATTTCCTCAGGCTCTAGTGACCATTGTCCTGGACCAGCTGTGACCTTGGCTTGGAGTCACACTCCATTTGTCCTTTTGTAGCTGACTGACTTCACTGAGCTTGATATTGTCAAGGCTCATGCGTGTTGCAGTGTGTTCAGATTTCATTTTCTTTTTACAGAATAGTATTCTGCTGTCTGTATTCCCCCAAATGTATGTTTTCACTCATGATGAAAGAACACTTAGCTGCTTCCACCTCTCAAGTATTATGAATAAAGCAGGCACATACATGCGATCATAAGTGCTTTTACAGCTTCTAGTTTTCAGGTTGTGGCGGGGCGTGTGCAGGTGGGTGGGTAGAGGTTGAGGCCAGCCTCTGATGTCATTGCTCAGGAGCTGTCTCCCTTCTTTTTGATTCTTTTCTTGTTTACCTCTGTTTTATTTATTCATTGATTTGCCTATTTGAGACAGGGTTCTCACTAGAACTTGTAATTTGCCAGTTTGGCTAGACTAGTTGACTAGCAAACACCAAGAATCCTTCTGCCTCCGCCTCCCCAGCGATGAGTTGTGGTCATGTGCTGTCGTGCCTGGCTTTCCCATGGGATCATACTCAGGCCTGTGCTTACATAGTAAGCACTTTGCTACCTGAGCCATCTCTCCAGCCCCTGCTTTCAGTATTTTGGCCTCATATGAAAAGAACTAAGATGGCTAGATCATGTAGTAATTCTTTATTTAATTTTCAAGAAATAAGGAAGCGCCGTACAATTTTTCTTGCTCGATACACTGTTTTACTTCCCAGCATCAGTGCACAAGAATTCAAAGATTTCCCTCCATCATACTTGTATATTTTTTATTTTAATTTTGTGTTTCTTACTAGTGTGTGAGTGCTACAGATGGTGTGGGTGTCAAAGGTGGGTTCCAGGGATCAAACCCAAGTCGACAAGCTTGCCCAGCTGCACTATCTCACTGGCCCTTTTATATCTTTGACACTATCTCATAGTGGCATAGTGGGATGAAGCATTGTGTCGTTGAGTTAGTAGTATTTTAATTGGTGTTGAACATCTTTTTATTTGCCTACCATTGGTATATCTTCCCTGAAGAATTTCTATTAAGTGTGTGTGTGTGTGTGTTATCTGTGTGTTATGTATGTGTGTGTGTTTAGTTTTTAGTTTTTCTAGACAGGGTTTCTCTGTGTAGCCTTGGCTGTCCTGGAACTCACTCTGTAGCCCAGGCTGGCCTTTATTCAAAGATGTGCCTGCCTCTGCTTCCAAGTGTTGAGAATAAGGTGTGCATCACCACTGCCTGGCTTCTGTTAAAATCATTTGTCCTTTTTGATTTTTCATTAACCCTTACATCAACACTTCTTTCTATAAAAATATGATATAGGGCCCAGTGAAAACCTCATAGGAGGTTAATTTTATAGACAGTGAAGGACTGAAGAAAGCTAAACTAAAACTCAAATAGCTGCTTGGTCATTTCACAGTTATAGTCCTAAAGCAGAAACAGGGATACTGAACAATAGAAGAATAACAAACTGATTACCAGCAGGACCTTTGCTGTATAAGGATTAATATAGATGACTTTGATTTTCTTGGCAAGTTGTACTTTCTTTTATTTATTTATTTATTTATTTATTTATTTATTTATTTATTTAATGTGTATGAGTACACTGTAGCTGTATAGATGGCTGTGAGCTATCATGTATGTGGCTGCTGGGAATTGAACTCAGGACCTCTGCCGTCCCGCTCGCTCTAGCGTGATTCACTATAGCTGTCTTCAGACACACAGGAGAAGGCGTGGTTGTGAGCCATCATGTGGTTAATGGGATCCGAACTGAGGACCTTCCGAAGAGCAGTGCTCTTACCCGTTGAGCCATCTCGCCAGCCCCGAGTTGTACTTTCTTGTGTGGGAACTTTGGCTATTTCTGATTTCTGGGAAAAGCAAATAAACAACATGGTTCACCTTGGTGGCTGGAATGTAAATCTGAGAGGCTCAGGTTTGATTTTTAGTCTGCATTGTTGGGAGCCTGGTGCAGAAACAGCAAGCAGCCTCTTTACTTCTCTTCTATTTAGTGAGAAGGCCTCCTAAACCCCTGTGCCTTGCTGTCAGAATCATAGTGCTAACTGCTCACAGGTCACAGTGCTGCTTACGAGAGAGCCGTGGCTTCAGTGTTCATTGTGCATGAAAGAATTGCAGATAGTTGGCGGGGGTGGTTGTGGCACACGCCTTTAATCCCAGCACTTGGGAGGCAGAGGCTGGCCTGATCTACAAAGTGAGTTCCAGGACATACAGAGAAACCCTGTCTCGAAAAAAAAAAAAAAAAGAGAATTGCAGATAGGAGCAATGAGGAAATGTTTCCTCACCCAGATAGTAAATATTGACTAGCCACTAGCCAATGAGAGAGTAGACAATCCTGATCCTTGAGGCCATTTGTACATAAAATATATTAGCAAAAAAATGATGGCAAGGTACGTAAGAATGCTCATCAGGTTACAGCTTGGCCACATTGGCTCAACTCTTTGACACTTGAGGGGTAGAAAAAGAATTCAAGAGAGGAAGGATCAGAAATCAAGGTTACCCATCTCTAGAGAGTCAGAGACAGGCAGATCCCCAAAAGAGCCTTAACAATTATTTTTTTATTTAAAAGAGAAAACATTGTGTTTGTATATGTGCTTATGCACATGAGTGTTAGCATGTGGGACATGGGCCTTAGCATGTAGGAGTCAGAAGAGGAACCCCAAAACCTTGAAGGTGTCGTTTTCCCCTTCCACCAAGTGGATCCCAGGTTGTCGGGTTTTATCCAGTGAGCCCTCCTACCGTCCTCTTGATGCACCATTTAATAGCTTGCCTAATACAGAATTCTGACATGCCTGTCCATAGTACATGTTATTGGGTTGGATTGGGTTGTTGGATCCATAATGCAGGAATTGTTTCTGTCTTAATTGTGTCTGTAACTCAATGATTCACTTTTCTTGTTTGTGTTTGTTTTTTCTTTTTGAAACAGAGTCTAGGGTCAGATTCACTGTGTAGCCCAGTCTAGCCTTGAACTCAGTGGACTCCTTCCGCCTTGGTCTCCCTAGTGCTGAGGTTGTAGGTGGTCGCTACCATTCTTGGCCTTTATACATTTTTCGTTTTAGGTTTTCTTATCTATTTCATATGCAGGATTGTTTGCCTGAATGTATGTTTGTGTCCATACATTCACTCAATGCTTGATGAGGCCAGATGAGGGCATCAGATCCTCTGAATCTCGAATGGCAGACAGTTGTGACCTATGGTGGGGGTCCTCTTGAACCTAAGTCCTCTGGAAGAGCATCCATTGCTCTCAACTGCAGAACCATCTTTCTGGTTTGTGGTTGGTTGGTTGGTTTGTTTGGTTTTTGTTTTTTGTTTCCTTTTTTATTTAGAAGTATGTGCTCATACCATGTGTGTGCAAGTTACTTGGCAGAGCTAGAAGGCATTGGATTCTCTATAACTAGAGTTACAGGCTTAACAGTTCTTGATGCACAATTTAATAGCTGACTCTCATGAGGTGTGAATGGCCCTTTGCTGTGATAGGAAACAAATTCCAGTCCTCTGGAAGAGCAGCAAGTGCTCTTAACCGCTCCATACCACAGTCAATTGAATATGTTGCTATTTGTTTTCAAAAAGGAAAACTCTACTTGAAAGTACTTGTGGTTAATATTTTGCACTTAGTTCTCTTTTATGTAGTCCTGTCTATCCTGGAACGCACAGAGATCCTCCTACTTCTGCCTCCTAAGAACTAGGTTTAAAGGCCATGCCTGGCCAATTCTCATCTTTTAATTTAAAATTTTAGATGCTATTAAGATATTTCAATTAAATTCAACATTTGATATTTATTAAGATTCTATGTAACATAATTTTGTTTGTTTGTTTTTACTAGAAACTAATAGCGACTCCTAAAAGGCCAGATTTATATCAAGTACTGGGTGTTCTTTGGCAAGTGGCCTGTGAAATTAAGTTTCTACACATGGTGAGTGAAGTTTTAATGCCAGAAAAACTGTGTTACTCAGCTTGGTAAGTGCAGACCTTGCACTAAAGGTTTAAAATATTAATTTCATTATTTTCTAACTTGTTTAGTCTCGTTTTATTTTGAAGTACAGGGTGACTATGTAGCCCTACCTGGTATGGAACTCCTTATTCCTTATGTAGATCAGAATGGCCTTGAATTCAGAGATCCTCCTGCCTCTGCCTCCTCTGTGCTGGGATTAAAGGCATGCACTATTACCAGCTCTTGAAAGGAGATTAGGATTGACATTTGTTTAGCATCTTCTCTCTCTTATAAAAGTAGCATGACTCTGGCTGGGCAGTGGATGTAATATGACTGGCTCATGATAAAACTAGGAAACTTGGTTTGTTTGATATGCTCTACAGAAAGGAAGGAAATTTTATGAGTCACTATTAGAGTTATAGCCCAGAAACCTATTACTAGTGACACTGATGACATTTCTGCTTTTTTTTTTTTTTTTTTTTTAAATATGGTGAATTGCTGGGCAGTGGTGCCACACGCCTTTAATCCCAGCACTTGAGAAGCAGAGGCAGGCAGATTTCTGAGTATGAAGCCAACCTGGTCTACAGAGTGAGTTCCAGGACAGACAGGGCTACACAGAGAAACCCTGTCTCAAAAAACCAAAAACCAAACCAAAAATATGGTGAATATTATATTGCTTTGGGGTTTTTTGTTGTTTTGGTTTTTTGTTGGGGGTTGTTTGTTTGTTTGTTTGTTTGAGACAGAGTTTCTCTGTGTATCCTTGTTGTCCTCAAACATCCTGTCAGTCAGGCTGGCTTCAGATTCACAGTTCCCCCTCCCTGTGCCCTCATGTGCTGGGATAGAAGGCAAGCAGCAGCACCACTGCCCAGTGATGCTTTGGGTTTCGAGAGAGGGTTTTATTGTCTAGCCTCAGACTTGTCATCCTCTTGTCTCAGCTTCCTGAGTGTAGGATTATAAATGTGGATCACTGTATTTAGCTTGATAACATTCCTTTTACCTTTTATACAAAATGTATCCAAATGCAGTGCTCAGTCATCCTTAACACTTAACTGAGCATTGCCATGTGACTGAAGTGATTTGTCCTTTTATTTGTGCAGGGCTTTGGATTTGAGGCAAGTGCTTAAATACAAAGCTACAAACCTTAGCACCTAGGTATGGGGCCTTTTTTGCTTTTGTTTTGTAGGGTGGGGTAGACTGGGCCTCATGTAGCCTCTGCCTCCCTAGAGTAGAGATTATAGACCACCACGTCCAGATTCACATAGGTAGATTTTTTTTTCCTTTTTTTTTTTTTTGGGGGGGGGGGACAGGGTTTCTCTGTGTAGCCCTGGCTGTCCTGGAACTCACTCTGTAGACCAGGTTGGCTTCAAACTCAGAAATCCGCCTGCCTCTGCTTCTCAAGTGCTGGGATTAAAGGCGTGCGCCACCACCACCCAGGTAGATTTTTTTTTTTTAAGGCAATAATAATTTGAGACATTTTGACAAAAGAGAATTAACAGAAAGGACTGAGGAGCCCTGATCTTCAGTTGTGATTATAAACTAAACAATGTCTTGGGGTTGAGGAGATGGGTCAGTTGGAAAAGCATCTGCAGTACAAACAGGACGACCTGAGTTCAATTCCCAGCACCCGTGTAAAAAGTCCAGTGCAGTGGGCCATGCCTCTAATCCCAGGCTAGGGAAGCAGAGACAGGAGGATCCTTAGTTCCACAGAACTCACAAGTCCCAGGTTCATGAGAGACCCTGACCTGAAAAATAATGTGGAGAGAATGATAAAGGAAAACAGCTGGGAACAGCCTCCAACTTCCCACACACGCCCATATGCATACCTGCGTCACACACAGACTTGTGGAAAGAAAGAAACAGCTTGTCTGTTTTTCTTCCTCCAGGAACCTTGGTCGTCATTTAGTGTGCATACAGAAAATGGGCACTTAGAAGACTCAAAGCACGGGGTAAGAACAGATGATGCCGTTCCCTTTCCGCATGTAATCCAGTGTTTATCATCTCTAAGATTGTCTTTAGAGAAGAGTGACTATCTTTATTCTGAATTAACAGAGTTTCAGTAGTAAGATTGTGCAGACATATGTGTGTGCATACACACTATATAAATGTATGATTAGGGGAAAAGGAATAAGAAAAAAGCTAGTCGGTCATAGTTATGTATCCTTAGGTCTGGTGGTGGTGTCCCTGGAACCCAGCAGGAGCTCCATTCATGCTGGGGCCGTGTTTGAGCTCTGATTTTCACTAGAGTCACAAGTCAGTAAACTATAGCTGTCCAGGTTAGATGAAGGACCCTGTGGAACTTCCAGGCCAGGAGGTGGTAAGTGGTTTGCCCTGCAGCTGAGGAATGGAATTGGACCCTGCCATCCCCTGTTCCATTGCACACAGTAAGCAGCACTGCTCTTGATGTACATGCGATGAAAATCTCATCCCTCGAACTTACTCTCTGTTCAGAGCTCTGACATGGCCTAGGTTGCAGAGTCTTAACCTGTCAACAAGAAGACCCAGAGACGTGTGGGACATGCAGTGACTGTCGTGCAGACAGAAGTAAACCAACATTCCACTCTGGAAATAGTTTATGACTGACAAAAATTATTTTTCTTTCTGACTAGGATTCATTAAATGTACTGAAACAAAATCTATATCTTGTTCGAATGACTCCTCGTAGGACTTTATTTACAGAAAACCTAAGTCCTTTGAACTATGATATATTTTTCCACTTCGTAAAGCATTGCTTTGGGAAACGCAATGCCCCAATAATACACCATTTACGGTAAGTAGAAGTTCAGTAAAGATGAATATAAAAGTAGGATTTACTGGAATTGTCTCCTGTGTTAGAAGGTGGTTTTTCACATCTTGATTTAGAGTAAGGTGTGCCGATGTTCCATTTACCTGTTAAAACTAACTTCCTTCTGGGCCAGAGAGAAAGTTGAGAAGCAGTTCACAACTGTAATTCCAGTTCCAGGGCCACTAACGTCCCCTGCTAGCCTCTGTGGGCACCACACACATACATACGCACACCTACCCATAAGATAAAAGTAAAAAAAAAAAAAAAAAAAAAAAAAAGTAAATAAAAATATCGTTTCTCCCTGTTATGCATTATGTCTTCCACACACTCTTAAGTTTCGTTTATTTTCATCTCTAAGCAGCGAAACCTAGGGTACTCAAAGGTTGTTTTAGCTTTGGTACTTTATTTGTATGTGTGTGTACATGTATGTGCTGTGCCCATGGAGGCCAGAACAGCATGTTGTATGCCCTGGAGCTGGAATTACAGATGATTAAGAGCTGCTTGACATAGGAGCTGAGAACTGAGCTCAGGTCCCCAAGAAGAGCAGCAAGGACTCTTCGCCGCAGAGCCATCTCTCTAGCCTGTGTGATGTCGTCTCTATTTATCTTGTAACTAGCAGTACCTAAGTATTGTCAGAAGATGGAAAGGTGTTAGCTATTTTAATTAATCATCATATGCCATATAGCCTTAGTAGGACTATTGACTAGAAACATTTATTTTGAGATTGGGTTTCACGTAGCCCAAGCTAGCCTTAACTTTCTGTACAGCCCGAGATGACTTTGAACTTGGGAACTTCCTGCCTTTACTTCCCAAGTACTGGGATTATGGGTATGCAGATATGTACCAGTGCTCTCTGTATTTACAAATAAAGAGTAAGCCTACAATCTCAATATCCAGAAGCCTGGTCACATGAGTTCCAAGCCAGCGGGGACACAGAATGAGACTATCTTTAAGAAACCTCACCCATGTTGGTGGGGCACTCCTTTAATCCCAGCACTTGGAAGCAGAGGCAGGTAGATGTCTGAGTTTGAGGCCAGCCTGGTCTATAGAGGAAGTTCTGGGCTTACATAGGAACCCTGTCTCAAAAAAACCAAACTAAACCAAAACCCAGAAATCTTTAAAACCCAGAAACTGCATATACACACAAAAATTTAAAATATCAATAAACCACTAAAAGAAACCTAATTTTCATCTTGCTGTCTTGGAGTGGTGGCCTTTAAATGAAGATATCAAAAAGAAAGAAAACCACTGATGTGTGTGTGTGTGTGTGTGTGTGTGTGTGTGTGTTGGTGGTAGCACACACTTTAATCACAGTGCTCAGGATGCAGAGGCAAATGGATCTCTGTAAATTTGAGGCTAGCCCAAACTTACATGGTAAGTTCTAGGCCAGCCAAGCTAATGTGGTGAGACCCTATCTCAAAGTAAAAATAAAAATGACAATATGTAAACTAGAATTTTTGTGAGAATTGATTATAGCATGTTAAAACTTCAGTTGGTGATTTTCATTGCAGGTTACCTCTGAATTTTTAAAAATAACTGTCCCAATCTCTTGGGTACTGAGATTATAGCCTTAACACATTCTATGTAGATATTTCTTATTTAAACTGAGTGTGGCATTCATCCTTGTAATCCCAGTACTTGGGAGGTTAAGGTGGGAGGGCCAGTTCAAAGTCACCTCTGTACAGAGTTGAGAATACATATATATAAACTGTTAACTGAATTCAGTTATATGTGTTAGCCATTTTAATTGGACAGAGGAGGCAGCCCTCTCAGCTGTAGCTGACAGTTGTAAAAGGGAGTTGAGTGTGTCTGTTTGGTTTTCCTCTGCAGTTCACTGAGTTCGGTTGATCCAATTAATATACTGAGGCAGATAAGAAAAAACCCTGGAGACACAGCTAGTAAAATGTATCCTCACGACTTCAAAAGACTTTTTGAAGCTGTAGAGCGTTCGGAAGACTCTATCTTTAAATGGATCTATGACTACTGCGCGGAGGACGTTGAGCTCTAGGGAGAGTTGACAAGCCATGAGGTGGAGCTCTTTGTTCATTACTTTGAAATCATGTGACAAATGAAGACTGAATTTCAAGAAGTTCATGTCCTTTTAACAGAAGAGACACTAACCTTGTTTGGCACAAATCAGGCAAATAGTTTTTTCTCAAGTTGATCTTTGGATACACAGGAAAACAGTGGCTGCAGTTTTATTCAAAGTTAAATAAAACGAAAACTTGTCAGTTTGATCTGATCAAATTTGCTTTGTTTTAAATTACGTTTTGCTGTAGATCAATGGTAGAACACATACCCAGTGTGTCCAAGGATCTGGTTTTGCTCCCCAGCACAGAAAATTTTTTTTAAAAATTCTATTTCTTTTAAAGGCCCATAGGTATGGAGTATTCCTAATTGTAATTTAGTTTACTTTAAAAAACAAACAGGCCAAAACCAAAAAACAAACAAACAAAAATAAAAAACAGCCTTTGGGCCAAACATCTTTAAATATGCACTTTTCACCATTGCCAATTGCTTGCATCTTCCTCCAGTTTCTATACTGTTACACTTAGAAAATAAAGTGATTTGGACAGACATAGTGGTGTAAGTCCCAGGATTGTAAGGTAGAAGGCACATCAGTTTAAAGCCAGTTTCAACTGTAGAGTTGAGTTTGAGGTCAATTTGGGCTCAGAAAAGACCCTGTCAAACAAAACAGAATGTAAACTTATTTCAGAAAGTGATTAGTTTATCTTTTATTATGTTGAAGTGGATAATTAAGTAATTATGCAATTCAATTGTTTAAATTTAAAATTGTATGTTTTAGAACTTTTTGAGAAATAAAGAATTTGTGTATAGTTTATATGTGTGTATGTTTGTGTATCTGAGTCAGGGTTTCTATTTCTGCACAAACATCATGACCAAGAAGCAAGTTGGGGAGGAAAGGGTTTATTCAGCCGGGTGGTGGTGCACGCCTTTAATCCCAGCACTTAGGAGGCAGAGGCAGGCGGATTTCTGAGTTCGAGGCCAGCCTGGTCTACAGAGTGAGTTCCAGGACAGCCAGGGCTACACAGAGAAACCCTGTCTCAAAAACAAAACAAAACAAAACAAAACAAAACAAAACAAAACAAAAAAAAAGGGTTTATTCAGCTTACTTGCACATTGCTGTTCTTTACCAAAGGAAGTCAGGACTGGAACTCAAGCAGGTCAGGAAGCAGAAGCTGATGCAGAAGCCATGGAGGGATGTTCCTTACTGGCTTGCTTACCCTGGCATGCTCAACTTGCTTTCTTATAGAACCCAGGACTACCAGCCCAGGGATGGCACCGCCCACAATGGGCCCTACCCCGTTGATCACTAATTGAGGAAATAAATGCTTTATAGCTGGATCTCATGGAGGCATTTCCTCAAGGGAGGCTCCTTTCTCTGTGATAACTCCAGCTTGTGTCAAGTTCACACACAAAACCAGCCAGTATCGTGTGTGTGTGTGTGTGTGTGTGTGTGTGTGTGTGTGTGTGTGTGTGTTTTCTTTTTTGGTCTCCTATGTTAATGAGTGAAATTTTAAATTTCAAATTAAATTGACCCCAAAGTTATTTTCAGTGTGCTCTCAGCGAGCGCTTCTGTCTATGTAGCTGGTGTCTTGAAGAGCTAAGTGCAGTGGCTGAGGTGGGAGGGGTAAGTAAGCCACCCAGAGTTGGTGACGGGGGTTGGGCACAAGAGAGCAAGATCTCATCTCAACCACGAACCTCTTGCATGTTGGGGAGGTAGCTCAGTAAAGCTTGCTGTACAATCATGAGGACATCAGATGAGTTCCCAGCACACATGTAAAGCTGGGCAACCGTGGTAGGAATACTGGAGGAAGACACATGGAGAGGAAGGAGCTCACAGGAGGATGACACATGGAGAAGAGATCACAAGTCAGATAATCTACCAAGTTATGAGCTCTAGATTCAGTTGAAAAGGCTGTAAAGATCTTGTATCAATAAAGGAGCGATAGTTGGGCAGTGGTGGCATATGCCTTTAATCCCAGCACTTGGGTGGCAGAGACAGGAGGATTTCTGAGTTCGAGGCCAGCCTGGTCTACAGAGTGAGTTCCATAGCCAGGGCTACACAGAGAACCCCTGTCTCAAAAAAAAACAAAAAAACAAAAAACAAAAAAACAGAAGAAGAAGCAATAAAACTTTGTCCACTACACACAAGCTTATGTACATATACCACACAACAAAAGGATTTCTGGGATGGGATACATCTCAGTGGTACTGGTAGAGTGCCTATCATGTGAGGCTCTGGGATCAATCCACTATACTCAGAAAAAAAGGGGGGTGGGTGGGAAGAATGCCTTGCATTTTTGGATTGTGAAAAAAAATTCCATGCTCCAAGTCTAGGTTGGAGTTGTGGCTCAGGTAGAACACTTTATCTGGTTTGATCTTCAGCACAAGAAGGAAGGGGAGGATCGGGCTGCACAGTGGTGGTGCACACCTTTAATCCGAGTGCTTGGAGGGCAGAAGCAAGCTGGTCTCTTGTGAGTTTCAGGCTAGGCTGGTCTACAGAGAAAGTTCCAGGACAACCAAGGCTACATGTGCACAGAGAAACCGTGTCTCGAGAAAACAAAAAAGAAAGGTTGATGTTGGAGATGTGGTTCAGTTTTGAAACAGTTGCCTCAAATGTGTGAGGCCCTAGAGGAAGAAGCGAAATGGAAACTAAATTGTCCATGACCTAAAGGCATGGAACTTAAAGGTACTTTCTTAGAGGCAGACACTGAGCAGCTCAGGTGCCTTTCATGTCCTCATTCTCTCAAGACACCAAGCTTTGAGTTCTGCATTTACTTTTGGCTCTGGGCCAATTGGTTTGGCTATGGTTAGTTTTAATTGTCAACATGACACCATATAGAATCACCTGGGCAAACAGTCTCCATGAAGGATTGTATTTGGTTGGCCTATGGGTGGGCATGCCTATTGAGAATTGTCTTAATTTATGTGGGCAGACCCAAGGCATTTTGGGCAGCACCATTCCCTAGGCAAGAGATCCTGAACTGTGTAACAGTGGAAAAACCAAACGGAACATGAGTGAGCACGTGTGCATTCATTTCTCTGCTCTTGACTGTGGGTGTGATGTGAGGAGATGTGTTCCTGCTTTGACTTCTCCACGATGACGGATTACACCCTAGTAATTTAAACTGAAATAAACCCTTCTCCTTAAAGTTTACTTTTGTCGATGTAGTTCATCACAGCAACAGAAACGGAATTAGAGCAGGGCTGTTATCTGTCTGACTTAGAACTACGTCATACCAAACAACTTAGAGAACTTTAAAGACATTCAGAATGACTGAGACATCAAAAACTCCCCCAGTTCCCAAAGTCTACCTTAGGACGCCAGAGCTTTTATTCTCCTCTCCAGCCTCAGCAGTTTCGTTTAGGAGAGTCTGCATGCAGCCTCAGTGCCACAATATGTTAGAAAGTACCTTCTGTTTCCAACAGCGCCTTTACCATGCCTTCCAACTTTGGGAGATTCTAAGACTAGAACTTTGGGGGTGTTAGAATTGAAGATGCAGCCTTCAATAATAAGTTTCTCTTCTGTTCTGCAGCGTTCTGCTACCTTTTGTAAGAAGGAAAAAAAAAGTTTTATTTAGTCAGAGTCAAATGATGCTGATTTCACAGTATAACAATTATGATGGGTATTTGTTAGACATTTATCACAGTGCATTTCAAAGTAATTAAAATACAGACTACAATAAGAAAGATGTTAGGTTATTGTATTAGGGTTATCTAGAGAAACAGAACTTATAAAATGAATCTCTCTGTATGTGTAGAGAGGGAATTTATTAGAAAGACAAGCTGCAGTCTAGCTAATCCAACAGTAGGTGGCTCTGAACACAAAGTCCAAGAATCCAGTAATTGCTCTGTCCATGAGGCTAGATGTGCCTGCTAGTCTTCAGTACTCTCTAGAATCCTGAAGGAGTGGGCTCTCGTGCGGCGGTTCTCAACCTTCCTAATGCTATGAACTTTTAATAGAGTTCCTCATGTTGTGGTGACCCCCCAGTCATAAAAGTATTTTCATTACTACTTCATAACTGTAATTTTACTGTGATTATGAATTGTAAATATTTCTGGAGATAGAGCTTTGTCGAAGGAACTCTAACCCACAGGTTGAGAACTGCTGTCCATTGCAGGGGAGGAACCGCTGTCATCGCTGGTGAGGGCAGAGCAAGCAAGCAAAGAGCTAAAACTTCCTTCTTCCATGTCCTTATATAGCAGAAGGGCTGGCCCGATTAGAGCTTCCTTCTTCCATTCCATGTCCTTATATAGCAGAAGGGCTGGCCCGATTAGAGCTTCATTTTTTTTCCAGCTCAAAAGAGCTAGGTTAAAGATGTGTCATCTTACCTCAAAGATTCAGATTAAAAGTAGATCTTCCTACTTCAAATTAAAAAAAAAAAAAAAAAAAAAAGCCCTCACAGGTGTGCCGTCCATTGTTGGGGTTTTAGTTAATTCCAGTTGTAGTCAAGTTGACAACCAAGCATAGCCATCATGGTGGTGAAGCAATCTCTAGGTCTTAGTTGAAACACATTTGTCCTGGCCAGTTTCCTGTCAGTTTGACATAGGCTAGACTCATCCGAGAGGAAACAAGCCAGTAGCCCTCCGTGGCCTCTGCATCAGCTTCTGCCTCTGCACCAGGTTCCTGTCCTGTTTTGAGTCCCTGTTTTGATTTCTTTCCGTGGTGAACAGTGGTGTGAAAGGTTAAGCCAAATAAACCCTTTCCTCCCCAAGGTGCTTCATGGTATCTCATCACAGCAATAGTAACCCTGACCAGGACAACACTTAATCTCAGATTTGTTTACTTTTGTAACAACAGGATTTTTGGTAGGTTTTGGTTTGGTTTGGCTGTATAACCCAGAGCCTTTGACATGGTAGGCAGTATTCTGCCAAGAGATATATTACCAGCTGTGGAGCACCGTTGCCGTGCCTTAAAGATCGCACTGGCCAGCTGGAGCCGTTGGAGTAAACTGTTGCTATTTGGACCTGGGGGCGTGTCCACCAGTGGCCTGATTCTACGTCAATGCCTGGTAGCCTATGACTGTGTGAAACATGGTATGGGCTCATGGGCGGTCCTACGAAAGGTATATAGTCAGACTCCTGGTGGGGCTCGGGGCCACTCTGCTGTAACTGTTAAGCAAGTCATTCCTGAGTAAACTGTTGCTGGAAGGAAGTGGTGTGCTGGTCCTTCTTCCCTGTAGGTCAGGGTGTCGGCCCCGAGCAACCAGCACAACACTAAAGCAAGAAACCTAAGGTCTTTGACATTGACATGTAACCAGGGCTTCAGAAGTTTGCTGTCACTCGAACCATGAAAACTGAAGCATATCTTTAGGCTGTTTCCAAAATCTGTGACCCTTTCCGATGCCTAAATACCTACAAGTAAGTTTTATGTTTTAGCAGCTGTGGTGGTTTGAATATGTTTGGCCCAGGGAGTGATACTTTTTTGGAGGTGTGGCCTTGTTAGAGTAGGTGTGGCTTTGTTGGAGGAGGTGTGTCATGTCGCTGTGGACATGGGCTTTAAGACCCTCATCCTAGCTTCCTGGAAACTAGTCTTTTCTAGCAGCCTTCAGATGAAGATGTGGAATTTTCAACTTCTCCAGCACCATGCCTACCTGGAAGCTGCCATGCTCTTGCCTTGATGATAATGAACTGAACCTATAAGCCAGCCTCAATTAAATGTTGTCTTTATAAGAGTTGCCTTGGTCATGGTGTCTCTTTACAGCAATAGAAACCCTGTCTTTTTTTTTTTTTTTTTTGGTTTTTTGAGACAGGGTTTCTCTGTGTAGCCCTGGCTGTCCTGGAACTCACTCTGTAGTCCAGGCTGGCCTCGAACTCAGAAATCTGACCCCCTCTGCCTCCCAAGTGCTGGGATTAAAGACGTGTGCCACCACTGCCTGGCTGGAAACCCTGTCTTAGGGTTTTCCTTCTTCCATTGGTTTACCATTAAATGTGGTTGGAAATGCTGAGTGCTCTAAATCCTTATGGAATTCGCCTCTACTGCATGGTCTGCCTGATCTTCATAATGCCACAGACTTATTTCTTCTCCCCAGCCATGTGCTTTGAGCCTTGATTTCCCTCCATATGTCTTAACTCTGTCTGCATCCATCTGTTCTGTGAACGGACCAGTCTACCACAGCTATACATTTGATTCTGAGTGGCCGAATGGATTGAGCGTGTAGTAAGCACAAGAGCAAATAGCAGGTAGTAGAGAGTAAAGCATCTTCAAACTGAGCACATGGGGCATCCTGATGGGGAGAGCAAGCAAAGGTAGCAGGATTAGACCAGGCACTTACAATACCCATCATAAATGATGATGGAAGCCCTGCTGGAGTAGGCAGTCCTCCTGACTACTGAGCTTTCATAATTAAGAGATTTGCAGGCAGAGGGTTCTGAATCCGTACACGGACAAGCTTTCTGACCTTCCGGTTCCCACTGCTGCCATTTTTATATCATGATACACAAGGTACCTCTTTTGGAAATGCTCTGCACTCTAGCTGTTCTCTAGAGCACAATGTTTTTAATATCCTTGGATATTTGTTCTCTCTTATACTTGTCACAGAGCCAGGGGCCCAGCCTGACCCCGGGACAGGGAGTCTTGAGGACGCTTTAACATGCAGGCGGGGATGCGGTGACTCTTTATTCCTGACTACATTTGCTTTTGATTTCGCTCGTTTGATTTTAAGTCAGATCTCACTATAGTAGTCCTGGCTATCTTAGAGCTGAGCTGACCTCAAACTCATGGAGACTCACCTGCCTCATCCTTTCAAAGGCTGGGATTAAAGGGATTTAACACCAAGGCCAACCCAGAGTCTGTGACAATTTACCTATATAATTTACATTATTTTATCTCTACCACATTAATCTTTCTAGTATCTCTCTAATCTGTGTTTTCTAGAGATTCTTCTCTTGATTAATTTTTGATCAACACCAGGCTTGCCTGAACTTTCTTAATTCACTTATACCCCGTGATAATAATCTATGAATGACACCACTACCTCCTGGATAATTTCGTTTTCCCCAAATTTTTTTTTGGAGGGGGGGTGGGTTTGAGACAGGGTTTCTCTGTGTAGCCTTGGCTGTCCTGGAACTTACTCTGCAGACTAGGCTGGCCTCGAACTCAGAGATCCGACTGCCTCTGCCCTCCAAGTGCTGGGATTAAAGGCATGCGCCGCCACCACCACCTGGCAGGTTTCCCAAATCTTAGCACAGGTGTCAGTCAAGAATTATGTGGCATGCTCCTTAATCTAACACTTGCCGGGCAGAGTCTGGAGGATCTCTGGGCTTTCCAGGCAGGCATGGTCTAAACAAGTCTACATAGCAACCAACAATTCTTGACAAACAACAATTCTAAACTTCGGGAAACCTGATTCCACCATGTCTTATTAGTTTTGTATTGCTGTGTAGAGACACCATGACCACAGCAACTCTTCTAAGAGAAAGCATTTAATTGGTCTGGCTTACAGTTTCAGATGTTATGTTCATTCTCATCATGGCGGGCTTTAAGATTTTATTTTTATCTATGTGTATATGTTTGTTAAATATATGCTATGTGTATTCAGGATCCCTAGGAGGCCAGCAGTTGGAGGCCTAGCATGGGTGTGTTGGGAACTGAACTCAGATCCTCTGGAAGAGCAGCAAGAGTTGAACCAGTGTGCTATCTCTCCATTTGTCTTAGGGTTTTATTGCTGTGAAGAGACACCATGACCATGCAGCTCTCAGAAAGGACAACATGTCATTGGGTCTACCTTACAGTTTCAGAAGTTCAGTCCGTTATCATCATGGCTGGAAGCATGGCAGCCTGCAGGCAGACATGGTGCTGGTGAAGCTGAGAGTTCTACATCTTGATTCCCAGGCAGCAGCAGAAGACCGTATCACTGCGTGTAACCTGAGCATAGATATCTCAGTTAGGGTTTGTTTCCATTGCTGTGACGGGACACCATGACCAAGGTCACTCTTATAAAGGGAAGCATTCAATTAGAGCTGGCTTACAGTTTCAGAGATTCAGTTCATTATCATCATGGTGGGAAGCATGGCAGCGTCCAGGCGACAGGGTACTGGACCATGAGAGTTCTACAGCTTGATCCGAAGGCAGCTAGGAAAAGATTTGACTTTTGCAGGCAGTCAGCAGAAGGGCCTCTTCTCCATCAGGTGGAACTTGAGCATGGGAGGAAACCTTAAAGCTCCCCCGACTCCCATAGTGACACACTTCCTCACACAAGGCCATACTTAATCCAGGCCACATCTCCTAATAGTGCCACTCCCATGGGCCAAACGTATTTAAACCACCACAATATAGAACTGCAAAGCCTGCTCCCACAGTGACACACTTTCTTTCATGAGACCACACTTTGGGCCCTGAGTCTACGTGGGCCAAACCTATTCCAACCACCACACCTTCCTTCCATCAATTCTTTTTGCTTTGTTTTTATGATTTGTTTGTTTTTGTTTTGTTTTGTTTTGTTTTCAAGACAGGGTTTCTCTGTGTAGCCCTAGCTATCCTGGAACTCACTCTGGAGGCCAGGCTGGCTTGCTTCTGCGTCCCAGGTGCTGGGATTAAAGGAGTGCGCTACCGCTGTCTTGAAGTGGAAATTTCTCCTTCCTTTGGAGACTCAGTTGTGTCAAGCGATGTTTTTCTGGAAGCTGTCTTGGGGGAGGATGTTTTTGCTGAGGCAGACACTTGAGAGGGCGCATGATGTTTGGAAAAGGTATAAGGAGAACCCCACAGACAGTGAATGGGTGCTCTTGCGTTGGTTCACCTTGGTCTTTGCTGATCTTTCCTTGTTCCAACTTCACAGAGAACAAAAAACCAAAGAACTTCTTGTGGTATTCTGGTGACTTCTGGCCACTTCTACCCACCCTTGCAGGTTTAATAGAGCCCTGCAGTTTCTTCTGGTTTGATCTGTGGCCACTGATTCAGGTTTGGGGTTTGCCAGCTGGACTGGACAGCTACTGTTGATTCATGTTTGATGTTTCGGACTGGACTGCTGATATCCTGACAACGAAAATTGGACTTGCCCCAAACAACTACCTCTAAACAGATCCACGAACTCTTGTTTCCTTTTTTTTTTTTTTAAAAAAAAGATTTATTTGTTATTATAAATAAGTACACTGTAGCTGTCTTCAGACTCTCATTATGGATGGTTGTGAGGCACCATGTGGTTGCTGGGATTTGAACTCAGGACCTTCAGAAAAGCAGTCAGTGCTCTTAACCATGAGCCATCTCACCAGCCCACAAACTCTGTTTCCTATTAACCCTTCTCTCCCTCTACCTCTGTTAGGTGGACTGGAAGGGAAGTTCAAGCATTAAAGAACCCTAAGTAAAGTAATTTTTGAAAAAAAAAATCTAAGCCTACACTGTCCAGCTTAAAAAAAAAAATGTTTTGAGCACTCGGCCTCTAAGCTCCCAGGAGTTGCTGAGTCTGCGCAGTCCAGAACTGCGGTGTGGTCGCCGAGGGAACAGAGAGGGTCAGTCATAACCTGTTGAGGAACTATGGAAGACTATATTAAAATAGAGAAAATCAGAGAAGGTACTTATGGGGTGGTGTATAAGGGTAGACACAGAACCACTGGCCAGATAGTGGCCATGAAGAAAATCAGACTTGAAATCGAGGAAGAAGGAGTGCCCAGCACTGCAATTCGGGAAATCTCTTTATTAAAAGAACTTCGGTATCCCAATCACAAAAGATCACACATGGTATGCATTCTTTGATAAGTGGTTATTAGCCCAGAAGTTTGGAATACAGGAAGAACGACCCACAAAACACAAGAAACTTTAGAAGAAGGAAGACTAAAAGGTGGACATTTCATTCCTTCTGTGGGTGTTTGATTCCCCTTTTTAAGAAGGAATGAAA
>JADRCD010188902.1:39385-56729 GCA_019843815.1 Montemys delectorum | reverse complement strand
TCGCGCAGCCACGCACAGCATTCTTTGTTAAGACCTTGAGCTACACACACCTAGAAGGGCACAAGAAAATAGCTCACAGGGACTGTTGAGAGTGTGAACTGCTGAGCACATCAAGATGAGAACATTTCCAGCCCTGGAAATCCTGCCCAGGCTCCTTCCAGTTCCCCCACTCAAGCAGAAGTCATGACCCTGGCCGATTAAGCCTCCACTAAACCAATTTTGCCCATTCTAGACCTCTGTTTGACAGATGACTTGCAATAACAGAACTTCTGTTTTCATTGTCTCTGATGCTGTGTTATGCACATCATCCTAATGTGTGGATAGTAGGACTTCTCAGTCTGCGGTATTAGGGAGAGGTAGTTCTACAAGTACCCCTTTCCCTACCAAAAGCAAATAGATAAATAAGTAAATATTATTTCCTTTTAAGTTTTTTATGTTTATGATCATTTTCCCTACGTGTATATCGTTGCACCACTTGTGTGCCCTGCCCACAGTGGCCAGAAAAAGGTGTCAGGTCCTCTGGAATTGGAGTTATAGATGGTTGTAAGCTGCTGTGTGGGTGGTGGGAACCAAATCTTGGTCCTGTATAAGAGCCGCAAGTGCTCTTAACCACTGTGCCATCTCTCCAGCCCCAATTTTTTTTTTTTTTTACTGTGTATATGTACAATGTGTGAGTGAGAGAGCATGTGTGTATGTGCATGCATGCGTGTGCTCCACAGTATTCTTGTGGAGGTAGGAGGATGACCTTGTGGGGCTGGTTTCTCCTTCCACCGGTCCATGGGTTTTGGAGGTTGAATTCAGGCTGTCAGGCTTGCAAGACCAGTGCTCTACCCACTGAGCAATCGCACCAGCTCATTTTCCGGCTCCTTAAAGTGTGGTGCGTGGCTTAGGGGAGCACTGTCATGGCATCTCGCTTTCATCTTCCGTCTCACTGAGGTCCTGTATGGAAGAGTCGTTTGCTGCCTGCTGAACTCACAGGTTTCCTTGAACTCAGCCCCTGGAGAGCAGAATCAGCAGAAAGAAAAAGCAGAGGAAGAGTTAAAAGAAAGACGGGGTCCCTGAATACAGATGTGTGTATCACAAACAGTTGTTCCTCATTTGATGTGACCCCAACATGACATCAGACTGCTCTCCCGATCTGCACGTGCATTATGGGACGACTGTAAATGGGGTTTAGTTGGTTCGTTTTGTTTTTAGTTTTTTGAGACAAAGTCTTATTTTACATAGCCTTGGCTAGTATTCAACTCATTTTATAGCCTAGGCTAGGCTTAATTGCACAATCCTCCTGCCTCCATGTCCCCAGAGCTGAGAGTGCAAGGCTGCACCACCCACCCAGCTCAGATAGTTCTATGTTCTGAATATAATTGTATTGTGGTAAGTGAGGGCATCGGTGAGCTTAGGCTTAAATGTTTACTATGATATGTGTCTTGTGGTTTTCCTCTGTCCTGTGTCCTTGACTTTTCTTCCTTTTACTGTGTTTTTAGAAAATCAAACTTGAACTGCACCAGTTAAAGCAACAAGTGATGGTAAGTTCTCTTTCCTCTCCTCAGGCATATATGAAAAAATATATAGATATTTATTAATAGATTAAAGTCATAGATACAATATAAGCGATGGAAAAGTTAGGTCTATGTGGAGTATGCATACTACACTTCCAAAGCACACATCGGGTGATGTTTTGATGACCTGTGTCTGTGGCCACATTCGTTAAGAAAATTGCATTATGGGAATATTTTTCTTTCTTAAGATACGGTCTCCCTGTACACAACTTGAGTTGTCCAGCCCCCTCTGTGTCTCCTGCATGTGGGAGCTTTCAGGCCTCTACCACCAAGCAATCATTGTAAACCAAAACTCCTCTAAAGTAGCTGTGGGGATCCCTGAGACCTGTCTAGAAGAAGGTGGCTCTATAGGATTCTGTGGGTTAGATGGTTGCTGGCTGGACAACTGGTTCCTTTATAAAGCAGGAAAGAGCGGCAGTGTTAGACAAGACTTAGATGGGTCTCAATGAGAAACCTTATGTAGCAGTTGACTATTTATTCTGTTGGTCCATCTTTACTTTCTAAACTGCTCTAGATAATTTTATTCACGTTCCATGAGGAGGTCATAAGCAGTTGAGCCGTACCATGCTGACATTTGGGTCAAAGGGTTCTGTCTATGCAGATAACCAGGAGGGGCTGGATACAGAGCTGATTTGAGATGTGGCTGGCTCTAAGTCCTAGGACACCAGGAGGCCTGGCTCCATGTCTCTGACCAGCTCCTATGGGAGAAGCAGCAGACAGTCTCAGGCTTAAGTCTCACAAGGCTCAGATCTTTTACCCTGGTTTCTTATTCTCTTTGTCCTCTGCCCTATGACCAGGATGAAGTGACCAAAGTCCGGACAGATACCAAATTAAACTTCAATCTAGAAAAAAGCAGAGTAAAAGAATTGGTATGTTCCTTTATTAAAAGTAAATCATTAATTTATTTCTGTTTAGGACAAAATGCATGTTGAAGTCTTAATTTTACACGTAAGACACTTACACGCAAGAAGTGTCATTAGACACTTCTGCATTTATAAGAGTTCACAACTTGATTTTAAATTTTAATTACATTCTAGATCAGGACTTAAATTTAGTTTCAAAAGTAAGTTTTTTAAATTAAAAAGTCAAACTGAATTTGAAACTTTTATTTCAAAGATAATAGATTATATGTTATATAGGCATTAATAAGACAGTTACACTCAATCTTAATCTATTTAATACTGATTTAGCCCCCACAGCCCCTAACTTTTCAAAAGTCAGCTGATTCTCTGACTTAGGTAATATTGCCATCATATTAAATTCTACATTGTGCCAGGCAATGGTGGCGCATGCCTTTAATCCCAGCACTTGGGAGGCAGAGGCAGGTGGATTTCTGAGTTCGAGGCCAGCTGGTCTACAGAGTGAGTTCCATGACAGCCGGGGCTACATAGAGAAACCCTGTCTTGAAAAACAAAAAAAAAAAAAAAAAAAAAAAAAAAAAAAAAAAAAAAAATTCTACATTGCACGTTGAATTTCTGTATTGTCTTTTAAATACTATGAGTAGTTGTATATTTCAGTGGACATATGTTGCATTGTTTTGGTGGGGTTTTTTGTTTGTTTGGTTCTGTTTGGTTTTGTTTATAGCAGTTTTGAGCCTCAGACTCTAGGCTTCACACTTTCTACATTGATACCACTGACACAGAACCCCCCAACCCCTCACCCCACACACATTCTTCCTGGGCTACAATACCCTGCATTTTTTATTCCTGTCTGAGTTCTCCCATCTTCTTGCTCAGACACTCTTTAGCTATAGTAACATCAAAAGGTACCTTTGTTACTTGTAGCATAAGCAGGCTAGGGCATGTGGAGTGTTTTTTTTTTTTTTACACTAGCAAGAAATGGCTCTCATGCAGAGGAGTCCACACCGCCCCCTTCCTACTCTGGTCACTGTTGAGTTTGTCTTCAGTCAGTGTGTCCTAGTGATGACTGAAGCTAGGACTCAAACAAGTATGGGATTATATCTGAACTGCTCTTGGATTTCAGTGGTTACGTTGAGCTTTGTTACTCAAAATAATTGCTTAGTCCATTGCCTGTCTTTAACACGATCCTGCTGGGTCACAAGGATCTAGTCATGTAGCCTATGGAAAGCTTCAGTGACCTTCTTGACTAGTGTCTAAAAGAGAAACTCTAGGTTTTGCTGTAATTCACTTGGTTTAGGAAGTTAGTGATGTGCTTGTGCATAACCGGGGTGGAAAGAAATATTATCTGTGAGATTGGGAGAGCTCCAGGGCGTGAATAGAGATGTATGAAACGTAGAGGATTGGCTGAGCGAGGAAGCCGACTTCAGTACCCTTCAGCACAAGGCAGAGCTGCACGGTACCACCAGTAAACGTGTGACCGTGCAGTAATGCAGACGAGGGATTTGACGTCTTTATCTTTTTGGTAAATTAGGACTAAGGTTATAACTCAGTGGCAGAGCACTTACTGGGCATGTGCAAAGCTCTGGACTTGATACTCAACACAGCCAACAAAAAATAGGCTGTGAGGATATTTACAACCCATTTCCACAGCTGTTCCAGAGTTCCAGGAGTTAGAGCCACAGACATGCCATTTTTCAATGGTGGCAGTGTGTAGATGTAGGCCTTTCTTTTCCCTGTGTATTTGCTAATGCTGGGAGCGGAAAGGTGTACAGAGCATCCAGCTGCACTCTGCCCTCTGCTGGTAATCTGAGGAATAGCATTGATCCGAAACTCAGCTTCTGTAATCAGCTAGGGTCCTTAGTCATAGGCTGGTCCTTAGTTCATGGTTCTGGGGTTTGGGGGCGTGTTTTTACTTCTGACCATTGCATGTTACATTTAATGCTCCAGTAGTTTGAAAACAACATTTTATAGGTATAAATTTTTCAGTACTTTAAGGGCATTAACATTTTTCCTGATAACATTGTTGTCTTTAAACTACAGGTTGTACAGGTTGCTAAGTTAAATACTAATGTTCTTTATTATGTCTGGTTTTTATTTTATTGTCAACAGAGCAGTGCTAAATCTTTTTACTAGTATTAATAGCTAACAGCTTTCAGGAACACTGGGCTGCAGTTCCCCACAGCGGGTTCTTTGCATTGTTGTTAAGACAGTCTGGGATGCTTCGCTCCATCTCTGTATCCCTGTTATGCTTTACAACAATAATATATCTTGTTACAGAATCATATTGCTTGAGCTATTTTTTCCCAATATTATATTGCTTCTATAAATGCCCAGTAATGTGTGTCATGCTTGTAGTTATAGGAGAATCATTCCTAAATTAAATGGTGCCCCTCCCCTTTATCAGCCCTCCCAAACCCAAAGGCACATTGATCAACACCCATATAAATGGGACCCAAGAATTCTGTTCTAATAGTGGGCAGGACCTAGTGATGTCACAGCTGAGAGATAAAACAAACAAACAAACAAACAAACAAAAAAACAAGAAAGAGAGAAGTAGAAAGGGGCCATACATCACATCATCAATGCCTTGGTTTCTTTCTGGTGCTGTGAGAAACACTATTACCAAAAGCAGCCTGGGGAGGAAAGGGTTATTTCAGTTTACAGCCTGTATTCACCATCTGAGGATGTCAGGGCAGAGACCTGGAGGCAGGAGCTGATGCAGAGGCCATGGAGGGGGCTGCTTATTGGCATGCTCCCCATTGCTTGCTCAGCCTGCTTTCTTTGAGAACCCAATCATCAACACATTGAATTGGGCCTTCCAAATCAATCATGAAAATGTTCCCCAGGCCAGCTAGGTGAGCCATTCTAATAACTGAGGATCCGTCTTCCCAAGTGACTCTAGCTGTGTCCGGTTGATATTAAACCAACCACACAATCAGTGAGTATAAGAAGCCTCAACTACAAAGAAAGAGCAGGCGGGCTGTGGTGATGCAGGGTGACAGTCCCCTGTTAGATGCTCCAGGAAGCAGTGAGGACTGCATGTTTAAAGCACCGGAAAGAGTGGACAAGACTCTAATCATGCAGCATGTTTGTTTCAGTACTCATTGAACGAGAAGAAGATACTGGAACTGAGGACAGAAATAGTGTCGTTGGTAAGGACTAAGGATGACTTTTCTGTTATTCTTTTCATCTTTGCCTCTCCCTATGCATAGCTTTGGGGTTAACCATTGTCTGACATGTTACAGGAGGACATGCACATTTAGTTTGGGATTTTTTTTTCATTGTAGTAAAATAAAATATATGCAGAATATATGCATGAATTACCATTATAACAATTTTATGTGCATAATTCAGTATCATGTTTTTAAAGATTTGCTTTGTGTGTATGTGTGTGTGTGTGTTTCTTTCTGTATACATTATATAGCTTAGCAGTAGAGTGTGTCTGTAGCTTATGGGATGAGTGATACCCATATTGTGTTGCCTGGGACCTACGCTTCAGGATCATCTGTAAGATAAGAAGACCATTCTATGGAATGGCTTCATTTCCTTATTATTTGCCTACATTGGTATCCATAAGAAACTACTTGTACTTGAATTTTTAGTAAAATGTTTTCAGTGTTTTTACTCATCAGTATAACAGCCAAGGTCACTGCTCGATGAGGGTTAAATGTGCAGCCTGGAGTTGTCTTATGTTTGGATAAGGACATACTTGATGTCTGACCTGTGAGAGAAGACAGCTTGGAAAGATGTGGCTAGAAATAGTATCAAGACAGCACTGTCGCTGTTAGATCTAAGGCTGTGTTCATATGTTGGCAGAACTTTTGAGTCCACTGTCCCCTACAGGGGCTAGCCAGGGACCACACATCACCACCATCACGAACAGTCTGGCCTTCTAATGCCACAGCAGGTAAAGCAGTCTCTGGTTCTCAAAACTTTTTTCATGTAGGTTATTGCTCATGAGTCCCTCAGTAGCTCTCATAGGGCAAGACCAGTGATGGGCTGTCAGTTTGTTTTGTTTTTAATCCCCCTTTCCCAAACAGAACAAAACTGAAACAGGAGACATTAAGGGCCCTGGACAGTGCAATGTGGCCTGAGGACATCAGAGCCAAGACTAAGTCCCAACTCCAGTTGTCAAACCAGGACTGCTCCACACTGAGAAAGAGCTCAGGGTCAGAGCAACAGGGACCCCAGCAGCACCCAGACTCTAATGTTCTCAACTCCTTTGCTTTAAAAGCATGCCCAGCAAGACAGAGCCCTGACCCAGACAGACAGGAAAATAGAGACTGAGGTGGCTGGCCTCAAGACTATGCTGGAAGCGCACAAGCTTGACACAATCAAATACTTAGCAGGTAAGATGTTTCTCATCTAAGTATTGAAAAGAACATGGCCAGTGTCCTAGAGCTCCCGGAGGCAGGCTGCACATGGCACTGGCTGACCATTTCTCCTGCTTTCACACAGTCCTGACAGCACCTCCTGCGGTTCCCAGTACACGGACCTCCTTTAATTTGCATTTTTCTTTCTTAGTAGTAAAGACACCATTGTACTTTATAATTGATGGGTCCTTAATTTTGGGTCCCTTCTCTTATGGTTTAGGGGTTTCAATGAAATAATACAGCAGATAGCGTATAAATAGAATGTGGCCATCTTCCTTCATTGGGGGTACCCGTGTGTGCACCTACAGAGGCCAGAGGGTGACATGGCTTCCTTGCTGTGTTTTTCTCTATCTTATTCCCTTGAGGCAGAGTCTCCCCCACAATCTGGAGCAAGGCTGATGCCTGCAATCCTATATCTGTCCTCCTGACCCCTACCCATACACACAGAGCAGAGCTGGCATTATTGGCTTGCATAGCTTCTCACATGGGTTCTGCGGATTCAGACTCAGGTTGCAGTCACTGAGCCATCTCTCCAGCCACAGGGCAGTCTTGTAAAGAAGTTATTTTTGTTTTATAATTTTTTTTTTTAAGATTTATTTATTCCTTATATGTAAGTACACTGTAGCTGTCTTCAGACACTCCAGAAGAGGGCATCAGATCTCATTATGGATGGTTGTGAGCCACCATGTGGTTGCTGGGAATTGAATTCAGGACCTTCAGAAGAGCAGTCGGTGCTCTTAACCGCTGAGCCATCTCCCCAGCCCTGTTTTATAATTTTTAAGCCAAAGAAGGAATATATTGGCATCAAAATCAAAACAAAAACAAAACTCACTATTTTAAGTCAGGTCTAACATTTCAGAGCAATGAAATATTTTAAAGTTACAATGGTATTAAGCAGTGGAAATTTGTTCCTTATAGCATAGCACATATGTGTGCCCTTTGGTCCTACAGTTGTCATGATTCTAACTTGCATTGAAAGGTTTTCTTGACTACTGGGCACGTTTGCAACCAGTTGCCAGTCAAAGACTTGTTCTTAATAAACAGTGTTTCGAGGATCCAGCCCATCCATCAGAATGCTGTTTCCAGGTCCTGACTGAGAAGGGAAGACCAGCATGCTTACTCAGTAGCCAGTGCCCCTCCCCACTCAGCCTCTAAGTGGCTTCTGTCACCCCTACAGTACAAAAAGAAACTCCCCTCAGGGGCTAACAGAGCTCTCGGTTGTTCTTTCTTACAGGGTCTGTGTTTACGTGCCTAACAGTAGCTCTGGGATTTTATCGCCTGTGGATATAATAAAGCGTCTATCTATTTAAAGAAATTCGCATTGTTTTGCCATAAGAGTACCAGATTGTTATCCCACCCACCCAACTCCCACCCCCTTTTTTTTCTTGATTCAAGTTTTAATCCTAATTTGACTTCATGCATATTATTTATTTCTGTGCAAACTGTGGATCCATAACCAAGATGAAGAAAGTCGAGATCTCTGTAACCATTCTTACAAGCATTTCTGTTTAGTTGGCTTTTTGGCTGAGCAGTTGTGGTGGACCAGGCTTTTAAGACTCCTTTCAGGCAAACCAATGGACTTAGTCTAAGCTGCAGTATTTGACAAAAATAAATACTGTATTCTCTACAGCTTTAAGTAGTTTGGAACATGGAGAATGTGGGAACACATTTTGAAAACAAGGTAGCTTTAAATCTGAAGAATCATTGCAATCAACCCAGAATACCAGCCCTTCTGTGCCTTACCAACAACCACTCCCCGCGCAGCTTTGCCTCTGCAGCAGCAGCTGCAGGGTTAATGATGCAGGGCTCTGGTACACCTTAGGGGCCTTTGTCTCTAGGTTCTCATTGTTTTAGAAACATTGTTAATGTGCCTTGCAGATGGAAGTCTAGGTACCTAATGAAGCTTTGTGATTTTAGCACAAGTTCTCTTACTGCTGCCATGCGTGGGTTTCTGGTTTTGAGACAGGGTCTTACTATTAGCCCAGATTGGCTTTGAACTCACCGTCCCGCCTCTGCACTGCTGTGGCCAGCCTTTACCTTTCCGAATGCTAGCCTTCTCTCCCTCCTCTTCCTTTTCCTTTCCTTCATGATGAGGGAGTTTAACACCACATCCCTGGCATTACCTACCTAGAAAACTCGTAATTCTCGGACTGAAACCCCGAGTCAGTGCGTGGTTTGGCATGAACTTCCCTCTGGCATCCACCTGCTTTTTATAAGATGACACGCGGCACTTTGCTCCTGTGGGACATCTAGACAGTGTGCGCAGCTTTTAGAATAAGTACACCATCTCCTATGAGCAGCTCAGGTTGTTGCTTGACCAGTGAGAGAGCCCCTGTGCTTGGAGCGAGCCTTGTCAGCGTTGATTTCTTTTGTGGTAGAAGACACGCCCACAGCCGCCTCAGCTCTCCATTGGAAACAGATCCTGGTACAGCTGCAGTCATTTTGGAGAAGTGGCTTCTCTCCTCTTTAAACTGCTGGCACTGGGATGAGAGTGAGCATTTGGGAATCAGTGACACTTGGGGACCCTTCCTGGCTTGCCCCACACAGGCACAAATGCACAAGCTGATGCACAGTGCAGAAACCACAAGAGACCGAGCCATGGGATTGGTGGAATAGATCACCCTTTGTCACTGTTCCAACCACACTGCTAAAAATAAAAGCTACCTTTTGTTTCTTGGCTGTAATTTCCAAGTTTGAGAAACCATTAAGTTCTTGCCTCATTAGAAAACATTTGTGTAAAAAGATTCTGAGCCCCACATATTATGGAAATCAAGTGCTTTTGTATTAGAACAGTATCACGGTGAAACAGAAGTTTATCCTTTCCAAGAAGACAAAAAAAAAAAAAAAAAAGTGACTGCTTTATGTCAGAGAAAGGGCTTAAAGTCCACATGCTCTTAGTAAAGACCAACTCCTGGGAGGAAAAAGCACCACGTGCAGTTATGTTTGACAATTTGGGCTGACCTAGGTAGGTTAAAAATAGAGGATACATTTCCCCATGTCCTGATAAGTATTCTTTAAGGAACACATCCTTATGTCTGCTTGAAGTGGTCTACACCACTCTGGTCTCTGGGCTGTGTGTGATTTTGCTCTAGTGTTCTTTGTAGCACCCTAGTCTTATTTGGCCTTAGAAACTGTTGTCACTGAGGGTATGGGTGGCGTACATATCTGAAGTTTAGGAGAGTTCAGGACTCTGTCCCCATTATTTCCTAATAAAGTTGGAAAGCATTGATCTGTTAATATACACATCCCCCTGTCACTGCCTTAGACATACATGAATGATGAGGATAGTGTGACCAAACACTGTACTGAACCCCGCTGAAGCTCAGGAGATGCCTGGCAGATTTCTAGGCAGCAGCCTTGAGTCCAGCCTGTGGGGACCTTGGCAGTAGCTGCACGGGGTAAGAGTCCAGTGGGCAGGGCTTCCTTCATTGTCTTCATTCCTAAAGGGTTCCTCTGCCTTCCTGCTAGGCGTCGTGTTTTCTGTCCACCTCCCCACCCCTTTCTTTTCTTGTGGTACTTGCTGGGGATCAAACCCACGGGCACGAATGTTCTGTCATCCTGCCTCAGCCTCCCAAGTGCTGGGACTAGAAGCATTAGTACAGCAGGCTCCCTCTGGCTTTTTTTTTTTTTTTAAGAACCTTAAACCCAGTTTCACTCCTCTCCTGCATTCTTTTCGCAAAACCCCTTTGGGACTCTTTACTGGAGACACTTGCTTTGATTTCTGTATTGCTTTTAGTCTCCTGGATGCTTTTCTTGCTTAATATCTGGCAACTCGATTTTCCCTTCAAGTATGCCAAGCAATTCAGTTAGCTAGTCACAGTCAAGAAGAAAGGCCTGACTCAAGGCGGATGTCTTGCTGGAGTCTATCTCTGAATGCAAGACTCTGAGTTCAGCAAGCCTGGGCCTGGGCAGGCCTGTCTTGTGCCTTGGTACCATCTTCCCTTGACTTTCCTTGTCCCTCCTTCCCAAGCCTTTCTGCCTGCTAATTAACTGTGTCACTATGTCAAGCACTTTTCCTCCCCATCCCTTGTGTGCTGTGTGCCAGGACTGGCAGACCCTACCCTAGAAAACTTGGGACTTCAAGGTGATCAAAGTTGTTACAGCTTTATGGCATGAAGGCAAAAACGTGTTAGCCAAGAATAACTTATTCTGTATGTATGTAAGATCTTTGAGAATGTTTACCCTGTTGAAATATCTTTTTACAGATTTGTACTTAACATTCCTTCAGTGATAATCCAGATAATTTTGTAATCCTTTTATAGCTTCAGCAAATACTCAGTTGTGTTTTATCATTGTATAGAGTGAATACATTTTATTATCTAAGATAATAGATTTATGTTTGTGTGGCTAATGCACCTTTCCGGTGGTTCAGGTTGAATGTGTGAAACTAGACTATACCTTCCATCTGGAACAACCATATTGAAACTGTTAATTCTATCCATTGTAAAATGGTACTATTCTATTGCCTCCAGTGAATGACAAATAAATTTAATACCTAAAAAAAATTGTATTTACAGAGAGAATATATTTGAAAGTAAATGTCTGATTTTCAAAATAAATTTTATTTGAAAGAATTTTTTCAATCTATGTGTAAAGTGTTTTAAGTCTCTGTGAGAAGTGGTACAATTATAAGTTAATGGGGTTAGAGAAAGGCATTCCAGTGACATCAGCGTTCTCTCCTCTGTACCTCACCTTGTCCATGTGGACAGACTCATCTCAGACCTGCTTGTACAGCACTGAGTGCCTTCTGTGGGCAGTCCTGGTGACCAGAGAGGCCACAGTGGTACTGAAGTGAGCCCTGGGGCTGGGGAGCAGCAAGCAAATTCTCTACCTTAGAAATGTCCCTCCTGGGTGGGACTCCTTGGGCCGACCTTGAGCCAGGAATGGCTGCCTCAGAGTCTTTCAAAGGGAGGGCTTGGGGAGGGAGGGAGGGAAATGGAAGGTCAGGACAAGACTCAGATTCTCCAGCCTGAAATCTTTCACCAGAGTTAACACAAAGAGACTGGATACGGCCAGGCTTTTGGGGTTTTGTTTTCGTTTGTTTAGGTACTTACTAGGGATCAATCTGGTACCTTGCACCGGCAGTCCCTCCCAGCACTTAGGAAACTGAGGTGAGCGACTACCATGAGATTGAGGGTTACAGGGTAATTACCCTGCCTGTTCCAAAAGAAGAAACTGGTTTACCAGTAAGCCACGGTTCCTCAAAGATGAATACCAGGTGGATGAGGCAAGCTGAAGCCTTGAGCACGTCTTAGATCCAGCTTAGTATCACTGCGTACTGTTTGATATTTTGCTCTGGACTGCCTAATCTTGCCCAGCCCCGTTCACATCACTAGAAGACCAAAACCTTTGTCTGGGGACTTGGATTTTTCCAAGAGTTTGAAAGGAAGGTATTTTCTAGAAACGGATTTCCATCTTCCCTGTTTGCTTTCGTGCCAGACACAGGTCTCCCTCAGCCCTCCCCTTTCCATAGAAGGTCCCTGCTACGGAGCCACAAGGTCATGAATCAAGGGCCCCAGGAGATGGGATAGGCTGCCTGCTATGACCAGCATCAGCATGGGTCAGTGAGAACCAAGGGATTCCATCTTACATGGTTTACAAATATGCAGGTGTGTGTGCACGTACGTACACATTCATCCGTGTTTGTATAACATGTATATGTGGAAGACAGTGATGAACGCAAGGCATCCTCCTTAGCAGCACTCATTAAAAAAAAAAACCAAAAACCAAAAACCAAAAAACCAAAAAACAGTGTCTCTACTGCAACTGAGGCTCAGTGAGATTTTACTACTGTCTGGCCAGCAAACTCCAGGGATCCCCCTGCCTCTTCTCTAAGGCTGGGGTCACAGGCACTTTCTACCATGCCTGGCTTTTGATATACAGGCTAGGAATCTGTTTTTCTGACTTGTCTTTTTTTTTTTTTAAGACTTATTTATTTATTATATGTAAGTACACTGTAGTTGTCTTCAGACACCCCAGAAGAGGGTGTCAGTCTCATTACAGATGGTTGTGAGCCACCATGTGGTTGCTGGGATTTGAGCTCAGGACCCTCAGAAAAGCAGTCAATGCTCTTAACCAGTGAGCCATTTCACCAGCTGCAGGAATCTGAACTTAGTCCTCCTGTTTGTGCAGCAAGCACTTCACTGAGCTGTCCCCCCAGTACCACTGGTTAACTATTTTTAGGCCAGCGTTTTAAAGCGTAAGTGTTTGCAGCATGTAGTGTTAACCAGCCCCTCACTTGAAACCAAACCTTTTTTCCTCCATGCACTCGGATGTATCTTTAGACTCCAATCACGTGCTGGTTTCTCTGTCATTTCAGGTCAGCTTAATATTAAAGCCCAGGAAGCTGTGTTTGGTTGCAGGTTCAACCCAGTGCAGCATTTCTACTGTAAGTGCCCTGTGGGGAAGCTCATTCACCATCCCCAGCCACCTCAGGCCCCACAATACCACTACTCCCAGAAGACTCGCCTCCCTCCCAGCATGAATGCCAGTGTTTTCCTTTCTTTGGCAATTGTGTATGTGTAAGTATGCATGCTGTGGCACACATGTGGAAGTCAGGACAATTTAGAGGAGTTCGTTCTTTCCTTCTACCATGTGTCCACTCCCCTCCAGAACCCCCATAGAACACGAGTTGTTTGGCAGCAATCACCTTTACCCACCCAAGCTCTCTTGCCTGTCCTGAAGTCTTTGCCTAGCACAGTATTTGTTAATACTTTTACTTTTGTTAAGAGTCTGTGGCTCTCCTAGAGAGACAGGGTAACAGTTTCTCCCCAACCTCAGGAATCACCTTGGAAACCTTGGTGGTTCACACTTTCTACAGAAAAGATGAAGTCTAAAAGATCAATATACTTAAACATAGGAAAACACTTGAGAGGGTTTTTAAAACACTCTTATCAGTATATGTGTTTGGTTGCCCACAAAAACCAAACCAAACAACAAACCTTATACCTAATGACTTTTACTTATTTAGCATGACTTGTGTCATGTAATACAAAAATCACTGATCCTCAGCTCCGTGGAGCCGACAAGGAGGACTGTTATATGGCAGTTTTTCCTCCTAGATTGAAGCATTCTTTCCTGCGGGAATGTTCCTTAAGACAAAAGGTAAAGAACCCAAAGTAACTTCAGGAAGTCTCTAAAACTGAGCAGATTCACTAAGCCCCTCCCCTCCCCAAGAGTAAACAATAAAGATAGCTGAGTCTCACTCAGATGAGCCATACTGCAAAGATGCTCAGACCAGATCAGCTGCTCTGGAAGAAGCAGGAACCAGCTGAGCTACCTGGCAGCTGTTTAGACCAACTGAGTCACCTAGAAAGGACATTCTCTGATGAGCAGCCTGTAGGCTGTGCAGTGTGCTGTGGGTTCCCATCTTTGTGAGCTGTCACTGGTGTCGGGGTGAACTTAGTGATGCAGCTGTCTTTGAGTCATTTCTGCTTCTGAAAGTCACCCATATTCCAGTAGGTAACACCAATAAAACTCAAGTACAGATAGTACCAAGTTGGACTTTGGTACTATCTGTACTTTGGTGTGTCATGGGCTCTCTATCTGTAGTAAGTAGATGTGTGTGTTGCCTCTTCCCATGAAAACTCTTGTCACTGGAACTCTTTATCTTCCCAGTCTTACTTCTCTCTGTGTTAGCTTTCAGCTTCAAGCTGAAGGTTTTCTGATCACAAGAGGACTGCCTCAACTCCAAGCATCACATCTCATATGGCAGCGTCTAAAATAAAAGGAGGAGGAGCTTTTCATCTCCATAAGCGTCATAGGCCAGGTATGAGTACACAGACAAAAGTGAACAGTTAGCATTTTCATCCTCCTTGGTAGCAATCAGGCAAGCCTGACATGGCTAGAGATAGTTATTAGGTTGCAGAAACAGTGTTGGTTACAATGTCACAGAAACAAAACTGGCTGCACACAATGGGAAGCCACACAATCAGCATGAAGTCGCCAACTCTTAGTGGTCACAAACACTGCAGAAGTGTCCCTTTTAACACCAACAGTGTGGGGGTGATTTTATTTTAGTATTTCAACAGTGTTTTTATTAGCTCTTTAATTACTTTTTTAAAGATTTATTTTTATATTATGTGGTTGATTTCAGTTGTCTGCATGTATGTGCAATATCAGTGTATAGTACCAGTGGGGGCCAGAAGAGGGTGTTAGGACTCCCAGAGCTGGAGTTACAGACAGTTGTGAGCCACCATGTAGATGCTGAGAACCAAGCCCAGGTCTTCTGCAAAAGCAGCAAATGCTCCTAACTTCTGAGCCATTTGTTCCCTCCACACACTTCTTTCTTTCTCCCTTTTATGTCCTTTCTTTCTTTCTTTCTTTCTTTCTTTCTTTCGATTTATTTATTATTATATATAAGTATCCGACCTCATTATAGATGGTTGTGAGCCTTCATGTGGTCGCTGGGATTTGAACTCAGGACCTCCAGAAGAGCAGTCAGTGCTCTTAACCACTGAGCCGTCTCTCCAGCTCTCACTCTGGCCCTGCTCACTCCAGTCCCATTCGCTCTGGCCCAAAGATTTATTTATTTATTATATGTAAGTACACTTTAGCTGTCTTCAGACATACCAGAAGAGGGGATCAGATCTCATTATAGATGGTTATGAGCCACCATGTAGTTGCTGGGATTTGAACTTAGGACCTCTGAAAGTGCAGTCAGTTCTTTAACTGCTTAGCCATCTCTCCAGCCCTATCTGCTGCATTTGTTTTGTTTTGTTTTGTTTTGTTTGTTTGTTTGTTTTTTGAAACAGAGTTTCTCTGTGTAGCCCTGGCTGTCCTGGAACTCACTCTGTAGACCAGGCTGGCCTCAAACTCAGAAATCCACTTGCCTCTGCGTCCCAAGTGCTGGGATTAAAGGCATATGCCACCACTGCTTGACCCTTCTCATTTCTTGATTATTTTTTTTTTTCAAAATCATATGACTGGTTTTTTTAGAAGCTTACCATAATTCTGAATTAACTTAGATGCTTAAAGAAGGAGAGTGTAAGTTCACATACACATTTGGGCATTTCTCAAAACTTCAGAAGGTTGTATATCCTCACCTTTGGTGTATTATGTTAACCAGGGATCGGGGGTGCTTGGGTCGGGTTCCTTTCTGCTTAGTGAGAGCAGGCAGCAGTCTCCTTACTTCACTAGCCATGTGTGGAAAGATGTGCCTATGTGCCTGCTATCCCTGTCCTCCTGGATCTGTGCTCTTGCTGAGCCTCACCCTGCAGAGACCAAGAAGGAAGGAATTTCAGTCTCTTACTAAGTGCTAATCTCATCGGGGGTACCCACCCTTATGATCTAATTACTTTGCAGAGCCCCACCTCCCAGAGTCATCAGAGACTCAAGTTTCAACATAATTTGGGGAGGAGACCAACACCTCAGTTCTCTAAGTTCTAATTAATGATGCTGGCGATGCTAAGAATATGGGAAATTTGAGGCTCTCTCTGTGTTCCTGGCCCATCCCTGACATTCACCTGTTCACCTCATCCATCACACCCCAGGGGATGTATGCACTGGAATCATCTCTAGGTTCCAGGTGAGGGCACCAAGAAAACTCCCCTGCCTCAAGCACCTAGCTTAGAAGTGGTGACTCCTACAAACATTGGACTGCCAGAAAAGAGACACCCCACTCGGTGAGAATCCAAGGAAGCCAAGCAGGAAAATGTACTGTAAACAGTCAAACCCCAAGCACGCCTAGAAACCGTTATGCAGTCTGTGTGCAATAGCCGAAACCATTCACTGGTGATGGTAATTATATTTGCACAAGTGCCCAGATGAACACATTTTCCCTCTCAGGCTCCACAGCTACCATGTAGGGTACCAAGATAAGACAGACTGAGAACAGGGTGGTAGCCTACAAAATCCCTTGAACAGCTCAAGTACAGACCAGATTGTGATGGGTAGTGGGAGAGTGCAGGTCAACCCTGAGGAATACTCTAGAACATATCCCAAGGGAAATGGCAATGTTCCTAAAGTACAAAGGAGTTGCTCTAAGCACGGGACCCTCTGTTCAGGCCTTAGAGTCATCTAAGCTTAGGCCTGCTGTTTGATTCTGTCATCTTCTTTTGTGACATCATTGTTCATGTGTCATGTGGACCACCTGCAGCACTAAATAAATAAATCAGCAGCTGCAGCAGGAAGCCAGAACCAGGCCACACCTAGGTTCTGTTTCATTTGCATAGAGTCTTTCTTCCCACAGGAATAGAAACCGAGAGTCCTCAATTTTCCCCAACCAAATCGGAGCCTCAGGTTTTTCTTTTTTAATCTGTCAAAAAGTTGCTCTGATGCCTGTCATGGTGGTAGAACTCCCTTAATCTCAGCACTCGGCAGGCAGACGCAGGTGGATCTCTATGAGTTTGAGACCAGCCTAATCTACACAGAAGGCTCTAGGCCAGCCAGGGTTGCATAGTGAGACCCTGACTCACACAAATAAATAAAAATTATATACAACTTCAGAAAGCAACCTGTTTCTTTTTCCTTTCTTCCTTGTCTTTCTTTTCTTTCTTTCTTTTTTCCTTTCTTTCTTTCTTTCTTTCTTTCTTTCTTTCTTTCTTTCTTTCTT
>JADRCD010188902.1:20421-39375 GCA_019843815.1 Montemys delectorum | reverse complement strand
CTTTCTTTCTTTCTTTCTTTCTTTCTTTCTTTCTTTCTTTCTTTCTTTCTTTCTTTCTTTCAGTTTGGTTTACATGTATGCTGAGTGTCCTATCTGCTTTATGTATGTGCATGCCTGGTGCTCCTGGAGGCCAGAAGAGGGCACCTGATCCCCTGGAACTAGAGTTACAAATGGTTATAAGCTGCTGCTGTGTGGGTGCTGGGAATCCAACCCCAGTCCTCTGGAATAGCAACAAGTAGCATGGTCTGGCCTCAGCACAATACCCCGAGTCTGCAGTCGCATCACACAACACAACAGAAACTTCCACTTCCTGGGGGCTTTTGTTTTCTTAGCTTGAGGACAATGTCATTTAGAGTGCAAGACAATGACAAATTGTAGGTAGATAGGAGACTAGCTGGTCTCAACAGCATTCATATTCAGAACCACTCCAATGAGCAGCAAACAGTGGCCCTCTGGTGTTAATAGCTCTTTGGAGACCTTGGGTAACTGGATCCTTAGTGCTACTGGGGTTTTGTGGTGGTGGTGGTGGTGGTGGTGGTGGTGGTGGTGGTGCTGGTGATGATGATGTTTTTGTTGTTGTTGTTTTGGGTTTTTGTTGTTGTTGTTGTTGGTTTTCCTTTCTTTTTCTTGTTGGTTTTCAGAGACACAGTTTCTGTTTCTTTGTGTAAGCCCTGGCTGTCCCTGAACTCATTTCGTAGAGCAGGCTGGCCTCAAACTCAGATAGCTGCCTGTCTCTGCCTCCCAAATGTTGGGATTAGAGGTATGAGCCACCACCGCCAGACTAAAGGCATTACACTCCTGACGGGAAAATATGGTTATTATTTCATTTTACCTTCCGCAGCACATAGCCTGCCTTTGCCTCTGGGGGACTCAGGGTGGGGGAGGGGAGGTAGGAGGAGGTGGGATTAAAGGCAAGCACTACTGTGTTTCTGTTCTTATGAAGTCGGGATTCCTGAATCTTTAGCAACTACTCATGCTGACAGTGGCCAGTGTTCTAGCTCCTGGGCCTGGGGTGTCAGAGATCTTTTGGCCTAAGTGGCTTGACAGCTCTCTAGAACTCTTCCAGTCGCTAGGGCTACATCTCTTGTCTCTAGCTCTTTGCAGCTTTGTATCCTTCAGCTGCCAAGTAGCCACTTGCCTTACTGCTTCCGCAGCTTGCCCTATCAGTACCTACCTCTCCAGTTGCTTTGTTGTCTCTCCCGCTCCTTTCCTCATGTCATCAGCTCAGCCCACACTATTAAAAAAGCAAGAGATCACTCAAGAGAAGCCTTTTTTGGAGCATAACATTGCAACACGGGACGGCAATACAAGAAGGTGTGTCTTCCAGGCCGCTTACTAAATTGCCTGCTTCTGTAGCTAGAGGAGGGAGGGGAGCTTGCGCCAATCAGAGCAAGCCACATGCAAATGAGGGTTTGTGTTTGTACCAATCAGAGTGCTGTCCCTTTAGCCCTAGTCAAAGCCTCGTCTCTCTCCAAGGCACTCCCCCTCTGGCTTAGGTTGGAAGTGGTTACAGGGTAACCTGAGTTCACTGAGGCTTGTGATACCAAACAGTCCAGTGCTGTCTGTTTGAACAGCGCTGGCTGAGGCCACCCCTTCAGGTGCAGGAACAGCCAGCTGCAATCGGAGCGTCGCGTCGTTCTCTCAAAGCGCCTGTGGAGTGTTCGACACAGCCAGTGTTGGCATTAAGTGTGGTCCAGCTGGCTTTTGATTGACAGTCCTTTTGCTCAAGGCGGCCAGGGCAACAAAGGAGAGTCCAACAGCTGCCAATTAGGAAGTCAGATTGCCCATCCCCCAACATCTTTGCTTATTTACAGGAAAATGAACATCAGAGGGAGTCCGTACAACGAGGGCTGATAGTTAGTATTAACCGGTTTTGAGAGTGCTTAAACAGTGCTTAACACCTGCCCAGTGCCCTGGGTAGAGATGGGTCCCTTTCATCTGGCCTATAGTAGTCCTCTGTATCAAAAACAAACACAGAGAACAGCCTTCAGCGAATGAGGGAACTTTGTATTCCCGACAGTTCCCTGAACTGCCGTCACTCTTGCAAGAATCACACTTCTAGGAAGCATCCTGATCCATCCCATTCTTCTCAGTGTTCCTCCCCCCAAAATCTGCTGTTATCCCACCTTCCCTTGAGTATATTAGTTATTAGTTTATATGCATATGGCCCCTAGCCTAGAAACAACATAGCACATTTTTTTTTAACCAGCTCCCTTCCAAAATAATGCTCTATACGCTTCAGTGAATGCCTGCTGTTCGCCATGGTGGTTTCTTTCCCATGACAAGATATTTACCAAAGATGATCTGCCCTTGTTTTTAAATTCTGGACAATGGTCAGAGAGGAAAGTGGCTATCTCCTGGCTTGCCTTATTTCTCTGAACACTTACAGCCTGTTTCCTTGAGTTACAAGCCACTCCAAGCCCTAGGACTTCTTTGCTCTGAGATTCAGCTTACAGGTTAAAATTAGCTCCAGAGCTCTGAAGGGGCGCCAGAGAAAGCAGGAGTATGGTGGGAGTGGGTGAGAGCTAACCTGCAATGCGGATGACAGAGGACTGAACACAGGCACAAACCTCCCTCAGATGTGGTCATTCCACGAGAGGCTCATGGGCTGGGGACTCCCCCCCCCCTTCCTGGCTGTAAGACACACAATTTATGCCATGCTATATGTGTGTTGGAGACGAGGCTGAGGCGTTTACCTTTTATCTTTGCTAATGGGAATCTTCTAAACTGTGCTTTTTGTCTTACGCACTGCCTTTGCGTGTGGGTGGTTACGGTTTATAGATGCGCTTGGACCAGGCTGCCTGCTTCTCCAAGGAATGCTGGCTTTATGCTCTCCTCCTGTGGGTCTTGCAAAAGCAACATATTATGTCAATCTGTTTGCTCAAAAGAAGAGAACAAACATCATTTGATTTAGGGACCCAAGTATCAGCACAGTCTCTGGACAGAATCAGGCAAAAGTCATTTTTTCCATGTAGCCTCCCTCCTTCAGGGACCTTGTCTTCATTCCATGGTATTATTTCTTCCATTGGATACTTGCTGCCTCCATGTCTTCTCAGTACCCTAACCCATCAACAAAATGAAGCCCATCTCTCATTTCCAGCTTTAACCTGAAGATGGGTTTTGACAACAGAGCTTTGGGTTCAGATCCTAGCAATTTGTTTACTGGCTGGTGCAAATTTCTTCATCTCCCTCTGTAAAATACAGCATGGGAGCTCATTGTTGCTGGAGGTGTGCTAGTGGCTGCGTATAACCGAACAGATGACAAGAAAGGTTTGACTCAAAAATACAAAAATACAAAATACAAAAATACAAAAAAGATTTGATCCCAAATTTGACCCAAAAAATACAAAATTTAAAGGTAGGATAGGCTGAGAGAACCTGCGTTCTCTCCATATCTCTGCTCTCTGTCAATCAGTAGCAGCACCATATTCCAGCTAGCCCACTTCATATGGGAACACCTACCTCAGAAAGAGAGTAGTTCCTTCAGCTACAAGGAATTACTATTGCCAAGGAATGCTCTATGTTGATTGATTGGGGCCTGGGTTCTTAAACCAGTCACAAGTGAGGAGGGACAGGATTACCATGACTGGTAGAGAACAGTCTAAAGCTTGAACATGTACCAGAGTCCCCCAAAGAACTGTTTTGAGACAGGGCCTCCTATAGCCTAGGCTGCCCTCAAACTCACTTATAGCCAAAAGCGACCTTGAATTTTTGTTCTTCCTGCCTCCACCTTTAGAGTACTTAGATTTCAGGCAAACATGACCACACCTAGTTTGTGGTGTGCTGCAGATTGAACCCAGGTTTTCGTGCATGTCAGGCAAGTATCTACTAACTGAGCTGCATCCCTCTGCCTGCCTCAAAAGGCTTGTTGAACATGAATGAGGAGCCCAGCTCCAGAGCCTGACATTTGGTTCAGAGAAAGCCTGAGGATATAATTTTTCTAACAAGATCTGGAATGACCACACTTGGATAACAATGAACACATAGATTAAGCAGGGATCCTGGGAACCTGGGGTTAATTCTCCACAATGCACAGCAAAGAAGGAGTGAAATAAATGTTGGGGAGTGGACAGTTAGATCCAACCTGGCCCAGTAAATGTGAAGACTGTTTCATCAACCTGTTGCTATGCAACAACACACCCCGAAGTCCAGTGGCTTAAAATTAAAATAAAAAAATTATACTATTTTTGATACTTCTAATGAGCTGGCTGGGTCCAGTTAGGCAGTTTTCACTTGGGAGTCTCCCATGCATTTGTTGGTTGAGACCAGAACCATCCAGACTATTGAGCTGACCATCCAAGATGTCGTCACTCAAATGTGTGGCGTATGGTAGCTAAGGGTCAACCAAGCATCTATTTCCCCACAAACCCACAATACATGATAGCTTGGACTTTCTTACAACATGGCCATCCCAAGAGGTGTGTGCGCGCGTGCGCGCGCGCGCATAGATGCTTGTGTACTTGAAGCACATGGGTAGAGATCAAAGATCAATGTTATGTATTTTCCTCTATCTCTCTCCACCTTAAGTTTTGAAACAAGCTCTCTCACTGAACCTAGCACTCACCTATTGGCTAGACTGGCTGACTACCAAGCTCCATGGATCCCCCTGTCTCTGGTTCCCCTGCCCTGGGATCACAGGTGTAGGCATCCAATTTTTATGTGGGTTCTCAGCTTGAACTCGGGCCTTTACGCTTGTGCTGCAAACAGTCACTGATTAAGCCACCTCTTTATCCCTGTTTTTGTCTTTGGTGTGGGATGTGACACTTGAATGTTTTTCAGAACAAGTATTCCAAGAGGCTGAAGCAGACAAGATATCGCTTCTCCTAATCCAGCCTCAGAAAGGCCACACAGCATCGCCTGTGCCCCATCCTTCTGGTTACGGGAGGAAAGGCACCCACCCACTAGAGCACAGATGAGTGCACAGAGACAAGGGGCACGGGGGCAGGGGTGGGGATGGAGCAGCCCCACAGAGACTAAAGGGAGCCATCTACAGTTCTGCCTAGTGAGGTGTAAGGTTTTGCTGTCACCTAAGTGCTATGAACATGAGTACCTCAGGTGCTGTACTTCTCACAGAAATTTGCATATTATACTTTTCTCTGTTATTGTAGAATTCAAATATTTCCCAACAAATGGAGGATCTCCAGGCACTAGCCAGAAGACAAGGCAATATGTCCTTGGAACTTGATCTTTCCTGTATATTCCAGAATATATACACAAATAACTATTCTTTTATCAGGGGTAAGACTGTCTGTTGAAGCAGTCCTTTTCTGGTGTTCCCATATGGCTCCGATATTAAATCTAGCTTGCTTTCTTTTGAGGGGAGGCAGGAGGGGGTTGGGTGGGTGGAGTTTGAGACAGGGTTTCTCTGTGTAGCCCTGGCTGTCCTGGAACTCACTCTGTAGACCAGTTGCCTCAAACTCAGAAATCTGCCTGCCTCTGCCTCTCTCGAGTACTGGAATTAAAAGCATGTGTCAGAGGGATCTTTTAATTCAGTTCTGCCTTGTCTATGCAGTTGTTCTTGTGTGTGTGTGGCTATGAAGGCCAGAGGGCAGCCTTGGCTATTGTTCCTTAGGTGCATCTACACTGTTTTCATGAGTCAGGATCTCCCACAACCTAGAATTCAGCAAGTAGTCTCTGCCGGCTGGCCATTGAGCCCAGGAATTCACCTGTTTCCACCTCGCTAGCACTGAAATTATAAACGCCTGCTACCACATGTGGCCTTTGAAATGTGGGTTCTGAGGATTGAACTTGGGTGTTTATGTTTGTTTGGCAAGCACTTTCCCAACAGAGCTATTTCCCCAAGCCCCTTTTCTAAAACTTAGAGTGTGCTTTTTATTCTGTCTCAGGGGCAGGTGGTAGAGTACGTGCCTAGAATATGCAAGGCCATGAATTCAATCTCCAGCACATCGCATGTCTGTTCCAATACAGGGCTTAAGTAAACGTGCACACACACCTTCCCTCATGCCTCAGCTCCAGGAAATGTCCAGTGCGACTTATGAAGGGACTCTGTCACTCCTATCCAGCCACCTCTGCTCCAATGACCAATAGACCTTCTAATTGAGAGCAAGTTAACTCATTGCTTAGTTCCAAAATGGCCTCAAAAATGGATTTTTCCAAATTTATCTCTGTCAAATGTACAACACACACACACACACACACACACACACACACACACACACAGAAAGAGAGAGAGAGAGAGAGAGAGAGAGAGAGAGAGAGAGAGAGAGAGCCCTCTGTATTTATTCTTCCTCTCTAGAGTGTGAGAATTGGATTTTTACTCAACCCTGTGACAGAAAACTTGAAGGGCTTTCCACTTCTGGGTGGCGTTGAGGTTGGAGAAAACAGGTGGAAACTAAAAAAGCTGCTGGTTCTGGGGAGAAAGAACGAGGCAAGCCCGGGAGCTCAGCTGTTTGTCTGTTTGCTAATGTGACTGCACACAGCCCTGCCAAGCTCAGATGTGTTTGGACTTGAGCTCCAGGGGAAGGTTACACAGAGGCAGGTTCCGGGGATCTGTTCTGCAGTCTGAGTAGGCTGGGCTGCTCTCACCGAGCTATTTCTGTATAAAAAGCTGTCTGGAAGCATCTGAGAAGCCGCTAACCACTGCGGCTGACTGTGACGTGTTTCTTTTCGATCCTCAGTTGCCCCGTTTCCCCTCCATTTTGTGCTTCAAAGGATGACGGCTGCGTGTGGCGATGTATGTCTGTCCGTGTGTGTTCCAGAGCTGTGTTGCCATGGAGAGTGTGATTTGGAAAAAGGCATTTCATCAGCCACTTGAGCTGAACGTATAAAAACGCCATTCAAAACTCTAAAACTCAAAGCTTCTCTTCTCTGCATATCCACGGAAAGAAAGGGCAAGGAAGGAACCTGAGACAGCAGCCTCTGGGGAAGAATACTGGGGAGGGGCCAGTGAAGTGAGAAAGACCAACTCTTCTCGTGGATTTGATTGTTTTCAAACATAGCATGCAATACACACACACACACACACACACACATTGAAGTTTAAAAGGCTGAATTATCATGGGCTGAAAACAAGGAAGGAGGTTGCCTGGCTTCTGGGAAACAGGGACGGTTTTCACCCCACCCATTAGACTGGGCAGCATATGTTGAGAAGAAAACCACGCCTGTCAGACTCCATTCTGTTTATTCCATGATGTGGATTAAAGAGCCATCAACAATAACTCTAGACATGTTCTCTCTGGCCACATTGCCAAAAGAGATGCAGCTGGTCGGGAATCCAGCAGGGGTGGATTGCAGGGAACTGAGTATGTACATCACATGCTCCACCGAGGTCGCCTGCCAAACCAACATGAGACAGCTCACCGGGGTTGGCCGAAGAAGCTTCCTACCCAGTCACACAGAATATTAAATACACTTTCACAATGTGTCTGCACATGGTTTTGCTTCTCTGAGACTCCAGAAGTTGCTGTGACCTTATTTTGTGATGTTGTGTTGACTTCACTGTGCTGATGATGACCCACTTCCAAGTTACAGGGAAAAGGTCTCAACAGTGGTTCCTTCTCCCGTACTTACTATGCTGGGAATCCATCAAAAACAGATTGCCAACACAATATCTCCCAGTGAGGCCAGTATCCACAGGGCGATAAGTGTATTGTGCTTTTGTACTCATTGGAAATCATTAGCCAATTTGAGAGGCAGGAAAACGGAATGAAAAAGAAAAACATTGCCCATCACAAAAATAACTTGAGAATTGTGCAATCTGCCCACATTGGTTATTTGTGTTGAGTTTGCTTTCAGCACTCAGTTAAATATACCACACCCGACCTCTGCAGCAACAACTCCCTTCCTTTTCAATAGCAAAGTGGTGGGAACTAGAGAAACTTTCTGTGAGTTTGGCAAGATCTAGCAAACTGTTTCCATTAGGTCTGGCAAAAGGGAGGTAGCAAAGAGAAGCCCACTGATCCGCTACAGTTTTTGTGAGCTGCTCAGGCAGGCGACCCTGTGTATGTGTGTGTAGGGGGGGGGTTTCGGCTACAGCTCAGTAGTAGAGTTCTTGCCTCATAGGAGTGGAGGCTCTGGGTTCCATCCTTAGCACTGAAAAGATGAAATATGAATAGCCTTCGGAAGCGAAGTCATGTTTTCTTGTATGTGAGATAATTCCCAGACCTAGTAGACTTGGCCGACAATGTGATTTTCCTACGTAAAATATGCATGGAATTATCATGGAACTCCATGTTGTACTAAGGGTCCACAGCAAATGTTTTCTTTTGAGCCAGGAGCTGCCTGGTCTTAGAGCATCCTGCAGAGGGTGTTGTGTTTCTCCACAGGGCAGGTGCTCCAGGACTTCAGCACAGTAAGGCTCTGTTCCTGACAGTTATGTGCTGGCCACTTTCCTATGTTTTTACCATCTTGTTGCACAGCAGCTCTTCAAGACTGGCATCACCAACTCGGCTTTGCCAGAGAAGAAGCTGTGTGTATGACTGGGGAAGGGGATGGAGGGTGACCGGCTAATGCTGCCTTGCTGGTAGGCAACAAAGCTGAGATTCATGTCTCAGGCTCTCCTGGTCCCAGTGTGACCCTCCTCCCCTCCTCTCCATTGTCAGTGCCCTCCGGGATGCAGAGATGGAGGTGTGGCTCCTAATTTGAATGTGGTTTTCAGAAAGGCTAGACAGACCCTACATTGGTAGGGCATTGATGAAGGCAGGGTCATTGACTTAGGTATGTTTTTATAATGGACAATATAAGGGCTTCTGGAGTTTGAGAGGTGGGATTCCTTTTGGGTACTGGGGCCTGGATACCAGATTAAAACCTCTAAAAGACTGAGGACACCTCAAAGCAGATTCTTAGCCTTGGAGGTTGTGATGGTTTGTATATGCTCAACCTAGGGAATGGCACTATTAGAAGATGTGGCCTTGGAGTAGATGTGGCCCTGTTGAAGTAGGTGTGTCACTGTTGGTGTGGGCTTTAAGACCCTCATTCTAGCTGCCTGGAAGCCAGTATTCTCCTAGCAGCCTTCAGATGAAGACATAGAACTCCCAGCTCTGCCTGCACCATGCCTGCCTGATTGCTGCCATGCTCCTGCCTTGATGATGATGGACTGAACTTCTGAACCTGTAAGCCAGCCCCAATTAAATGTTGTCCTTTAGAAGACTTGCCTTGGTCATGGTGTCTGTTCATAGTAGTAAAACCCTAACTAAGACAGAGAATCAAATAGAATCAGGACTGGAGATGTAACTCAGTGTTGTAGAGTGTGCCCACTCCTCTAGGACCAATGCCAACATCAAGAATCAGTGGAATGATAGGGGTCAAGACAGAAAGCAGTTAAGGTGTTCATTTTGATGGTAAACTTGGTTATATTCAGAGACTCTTTGTGGATTAACGAGGCTTAAGTTGGGAGATATCCGAAGTTTGTCTCCAGTAACAGTTTATCTGGTGGTAACTTTGACTTAACTCATGGGCTAGTTCCTTTGTGGATTCACCATCTGATGGCGTTATTGGGTGATGCTGAAGGGCAAGGACATAAAGCCTCATTGAAAGAAGTGTGTCACTGGGGCCCTGTCTCTGGAGTAAACCTTGCAGTAGTTCCTTCCTCTGTCCATTTTCTCTACTTCCTGGCTCCCTCCACTTTCCCTTTCCGCTGCCTGCTGGCCCCATGAAGAATTGCACCAGCTGGGAAGGGGGGAGGGCCCAAGATACTAAACATTCTGAGTCCATAAGCCCAAACAAAGTCCCTCCTCCCCTAGGATGCTTCTGTTAGCTATTGACAATGAGAAGAAAAGAAAGTAGTGGCCCCCAGGATAGAACCTTCCCCAGGGGGATAAAGCAGGTGAGCCAGGGACAAGAGTCAAGTCAGAGCAAAGCCATCACCATCCTGACTTGATACCACACAGGCTCCATCCTAGCCATTCTATAAATAGCAGGAAACAAAATAGTCAAGTCTCTGCCCTTGGGAAGCTGGAGTACAAGGAGAGAAAAACAAGGGAATGTGGATCTGCTGAGGATAAAAACTACAGGACATTTGAGATGCCAAGGGAGCTGGTGGAGCACTGATGTTGTTGTTGGTGGTGGCAGTTGCTGTTTGTTTATTCTGCGTAAGGTCGTCAAGGAATACCATGGGATATTTGAGTGGAGACTTGAAGCGAGAAAGGGATCAAGTTTGTGAAAACAGGCAAGCAGGGTTCCACAAACCAAGGAAGAGCCAGTGCTCAAGCTCTGAGGCAAAAGGGATATGCTTGAAGAGTTGAGGAATAAGCAGAGATGTCAGTTCATATGCTGGGTCCCCAGGCAGTGGTATGTGTGGTGGCACTCATTAAACATCATATGATGTTTAATGTTTATTAGGAAGATCTCATGGGGCAGAGCTGCAGAAAGCAAGTAGAGGAAGGAACGAGCCTGCATAGATTAGCCATAGAGTACAGTGGATGCTTTAAACACACACACACACACACACACACACACACACACACACACACACACAGGGGGATTTGAGCACCTGATGAATGCTGAGAGGATTTTCCAGCTGGGAAGAGCCAGGCCTTGCACTCCCTGTCATTTAGTTTGGATGCCACGGCTATGAGACTGGGATGGGATGGGATGCTGCTGCAGGAAGCCCTTCTGTTCCACCTCCAGAACTGAGCTCCAGAATATTCCAGTGGATAAAGATTGTGGAGATAAGGAGAAAACCACAAAGAGTGATCAGGAAGTGAGAGAAGAAGCATCAGATAAGGATGGTCAAGATGCCAACTAAAGAGGGAGCTCTGCTGACATGGCAGTGAGCACCTTTAATCCCAGCATTCAGGAGGCAGAGGTGGGTGGATCTCTGAGTTCAAGGCCAGCCTGGTCTACAGAGTGAGGTCCAGGACAGCTGGGGCCACACAGAGAAACTCTGTCAGAGCAGAAAGAGTAATGGACCACCGTGAGGACAACTTAGCAGACAACTGAGCTGTCTTTCATAGATTTGGTTGGTGTCCTTGAAAAAAGCAGCTTTAGGGGTGGTAACTTGATCTAAATGGAGTCAAGATTTAAAGGAGAGAAAATGAGAGTCCATTAGCATGGATGACTTCTGAAGGGGTTTGTGGGAAATAGGAGCAAAGAGAAGGGGAAGTAGTTGGAGTAGATTTTGGACCAAGAATAAGCCAGCAAGCCAGGGGGAGTTCCTGGTTCTGGCTCCAGAGTGTGGGCTGAGCCAAGTCTGTGGGTGGAACTACAGTGCAGAAAACCCAGGTGTTAAAGGCTTGGTCCCCAGCATATTCGGAAGATGGAGAAGAAATCCTTAAGAAGTGGGACCTAGTGAAAGGGTTTCTGGTCATCAGGGGTGTGCCCTTAGGGGATATTGGCACACCAGTCTTTTCCTGTTCCCCTCTTTCCTTTTCTGGTCCTGAGGTGAACATTTTGTTTGATGAGCAGAACCTCCAAGGCTAGGGACTGGGGAGATGGAGATGGACCAACTGCAAGGTGCCACACAAGCTTGAGGATCTGAGCTAGGATCTCCAGCACACTCAGAAAAAGCCAGGCATGGCAGGGCAAACCTCCAATCCCAGCAATGGGAAGACAGACATGCAGACCCTGGTGGCTCACAAAGCCTGCCAGCCTAGCGCAACTGGCGAGCTTCAGGTTTGGTGAAAGACCCTGTCTCAAAAGATAAGGTGGAGAAGTGATTGAGGAGGACATCCAAAGGCAGCTTGGGGCCTACACACACAAGCACACAAGCACACATGAGCATGTACACACATACACAGGAACCCACATATGAGAACAGATGTTCACATGCATACATACCACATACACACACACACACACACATACACACACACATACACACACATCTCTCTCTCTCTCTCTCTCTCTCTCTCTCACACACACACACACACAGGAGCCCACATATGAGAACATACGTTCACATGCATGCACCACACACACACACACATACACACACACACACACAGCACATCATATCACATATACTCTAAAAAGAAGAAGAAATGAACCTTCCAAATTGCGAGCCAAGTAAAGCTTTTCTCTCTGTAAACAGATTGATTCTCTCAGCAGACTGGTGCAGCGGGAGAAAGCTGACTACCGCAGGTAGGTACAACAGAGACCGCCGAGTAGAGTTTCATGAAATGGAAGAAGAGAGTAGCATGCCCTGGCATGTGTGCTGAGTGGAGAAGAGGGTATCAGAATGCACATGCATCTCTTCATTTAGTAAGTGAATTTCTACAGAGGTTGACAAATTGGATAGGGACTCCGTGAAAAAAATAAATAAATAAAAAACACAAAAAACAAACCTGTGCTTATTTGAACTAAACTACACTGGGGAATTTATTTAAAGGAAAACAGTGGAGATCTTAAGCATGAAAGCTCTCCAAACAGACCAATTATAAGAGTTTCCATGCATCTGTTTTTCCAAACCAGGGTACACCTATAGTCATACTTCTGCTTCTCTATCTACCTAGCACAGAGCCAAAAGCTCATATATAATATTTTCTTCGAATTGTCACAGAGGCTTAAAAAAACAAACCTTGAGGCCATCATAGTATGGCCATGAGAGGAAAGCATGGCATGTGTTTTCAAAAACTAAAACATAGGGCAGGAGAATTATTTTTCCAGATGTTGCTGAATAAATGCCCAACCAAGCCTGGCAGTGAAGCAGGGACTAAGAAAGAATTCAGGGCACAAAGCCAGTCACGCTCAGAATCTAAAGGAGACAAATATCAAGAGCCATGGGGGTGTTTTCCACATTTGGGGGAAGGTCTTAAGACATTAAAGAACAGGAGACTGGGGAGATGGCTGTTGTAAAGTAACCGCCATGAAGACACAAGGAACAGAGTTTACATCCCCCAAGCCTATTACTGCCGGGTTCAGTAGCATGTGCTGGTAACCCCAGCACTAATGGGAACACATGGGCACATCACTGGAGCTCATTGGTCAGCAGCCTAGCCAGATCTGTGAGCAGGTCAGAGAAAGAGACTTTGATTCAAAAAGCATGTTGGAGGGCCAAAGAGATGACTGGGAGGGAAATTGGTTCTCAACCTGTGGGTTGCAACTTCTTTCACAGGGGTAGCCTAAGACCGCCTACATATCATATATTTACATTACAATTCATATCAGTAGCAAAATTACAGTTACAAAGTAGCAATGAAAATAATTTTATGGCTGAGGTGAACTGTATTAAGGATTGCAGCTTTGGGGAGGTTGAGAATTGCTGGCTCAGCAGGTAAAAGCTCCCTTGTTGGGCAAACCTGACAACCTGAGTTCAATTCAGAGAGAACCAACTCCAGAGAGTTGTCTTCTGATCTCCTCATGCATGCTATGGCACACAATGCCTGCCCCTGCATATGTGTGCACGCACATGTATATACACACATACAATGTTTAAAGATCAGCATGTAATAAAATATTTATCAATATGCAGAACACAGCTGGCCACAACATGGGAGTGAGTACAAAGGACACGCGCAGCCCTCAACTTCCTCACAGGGGACAGGGGGATGGTTTTGGTTTACATGAAGAATCTGGTGCTCAGAAATTCAGGGCTGGAGCGTGTCACCTTGAGAGTAACATCCTTAAGGTGAGCACAATGCTCAGCCCTTCCCTTTACCCTTAGCTGACTCTCAAATCCTTAAGGTATCGTCTGAAATATCACTTGATCAGGAAAGCTTTTTCGGTCCGCCAGGGTAGCATTATCCCATCTGAATCCAGTTGTGGAATGAATTCATTGACAAGGTACACATTTTTTTAAACAAGGTATGCAGGCATTTTATTTAATAAGGTACTATGGAGGCCATATGCAGATATTCATGAGCTATACCAATGGTGTAGATTCAAAGGACTAAGTGAGAGAAAGTTCTGTGCCTCCCAGGGTCGCTGTCATGTAAAGTCTGTAAGTAGCTTGTCTGTGTGGAGCAGACAGGGCTTCTGCACTTAAAGCTTCCTCCTTCCCCTCCTCCAGGACTCTAATAACTCTCCAGAGGTACCAAACCTGAATGTCCTATGTAAACCAGGAAATTGTGATGGCTTAGTATCACTTGATTGTATGTATAATCAGCTAGGAGACACACACTATATGTGTGTCTAGGAGGGTATTTCTGGAGACTTAACTGATCAGGAAGGGAAGACCCACCCTGAATGTGAGTGGCATCATTCCATGGGCTGGGGTCCTGGACAGAACAAACAGGAAAGACAAAAAAAGACCATCATTTGTCTCTTTGCTTCCTGTTCCTCTGGGAACGGCCATACACTCTTTCTGCCAGGACTTCCATGCCACGATAGACTGTCCCTTCTTGAACTGCAGGATAAACCTTCATGCCATTACGCTGTTTTTCTGCCCAGCATTTTTGTAACAGCAATGAGCCAAGAAACTCCTATACATACAAATCAATGTAGGCCTCATGGTCTCTAACCTTTGACTCTGCCTCATTACCCGCCATGGTCTCTTCTGATGTTTTTACATGCTCGTCTGCCTGTTGGTTTACTGTCTCCTTCCCAAGAAAGCCAGGCATCTGTTTTGCTCACTGTTGCATCTCCCAGAACTTGGAAGAATGCCTGAAAGACAGAAGATGTTAGATAAGTGTTGAATGAATGGATGATTCCATCCGTCAATGTCAGACTCAAGGAGAACAGGCTGCTGGGGTACAATGTGAGCCCTTGCAGCCTCTAGAGACCCCAGCGTCTCCATAAAATAAAAGGACTCCACATTTTCTTACTTTCTTTTACTTCTTTCTATGGCTTCTCTTATGTTCTTAGAGGATCTATTTTTCCAGTTCTTATATCTTCTCCTGGCTTTGGCTTCCTGCTCCCTTTTAGATTAGAGCAATGGCCCTAGTAAACAGCCCACCTCATCATGGCCTGCTCCAGCTGCTCTGCCTTGGCTCTCACTGTCCAGTTGAGCATCTATCCCACATGCTAAGGTTTGAATGTAAAATGTCCCCCACAGGATAATCTATTCAAACACTTGGTTCCAGCTGGTGTCGACGAGTTGGAAGGTTGTAGAATGTGTAAGTGGGGGAGCCTCGCTAGAACTGGATCACACTGGGCAGATGTTGAAGTTCTGTAGCCTGGTCCAATATCCTGCTCAGCTGTGTGTTTCCTGGCAGCAGATGCAATCTGACCAGTCAGGCACCTGCTTCTGCTGCTCTTCCTTTCCAACCACGATGAATGTATCTCCTCAAACTGTAAGCTGGAACACGCTGTTCCTTCCTTACCCTGCTCCCCACCCCCAGGAATTTTGTCCCAAGAACGAGAGACATCACTTTTATATGACATCACTTATATATGGGGCTTTGTAAGGCAGAGCATTTCAGCCACGCCATTCATGTTCTTAGGAAGGCATTCTGTTGCTCACTCATCCTGGGAGAAGACTCTTAAGCAAACTCCCCACTAGACATACAGGGACTTAATGGATGCCTGTTAAAAAAACGAGTGACAAATTAAGAATTAGTTTGGCAACAGAAAAGAATAGCAGCCTTCACGTTGAATGACTTCAAGAAACAGTGGGGAACTCTGAAGACTTTGGGAGAGGGTTTCCCACAGGGAGGATAAGGATGAGGACTCTCCCTCCCTCTAGTCTGTTAGTGGAGTTTAAATGAGAGTGTACAGCATGCTGTGAACACACTTAGCATAGTACAGACGCTGGTGTATAATTTTTTTAAAAAAACTTAATTCTCCCATTTTCAGCTGTATTTTCTTCATGAAGCCTAAAGTCTCTAGATCACACAGTTGGGATCTAAATAGAAGGGAACTATCATATGCCTAGAACACTGTGCTTCTGAGTTATGTAATGACTCATTATGTAACACAGCATGTAGGTATATGCTTCTTTGATGTAAAATGAGTTTTAGCTAATGTCTTATGGTTCCCGATCCCCTCAGCAATATGGTATTTTCTTTTTTCTCTTCACGAATTTGCGTGTCATCCTTGCGCAGGGGCCATGCTAATCTTCTCTGTATTGTTCCAATTTTAGTATATGTGCTGCCGAAGCGAGCACAATAAATAAGTCATACATAAGCACACTGTAGCTGTCTCCAGACACACCAGAAGAGGGCATCAAATCTCATTACAGATGGTTGTGAGCCACCATGTGGTTGCTGGGAATTGAACTCAGGACCTCTGGAAGAAGAGTCAGTGCTCTTAACCACTGAGCCATCTCTCCAGCTTTTCACTTTATTTTATTCTTTTCCATGCTGGGAATCAGATCCAAAGGCCTTGCACTTGCTAGGTAAGGGCTGTATCAGTGAGCTGTATCAAGAACTTCCTGGTTAAGTATTCACTAATCCCTTGCTTGTAACCTGTTGCTAGTGAGTCAGCATGAATCCAATGAACAAATTCACATTGAGATGTAAATGACTGATATTTCTCCTTTAAGAAGTAATGCTGGGGCTCAGAGGATAGCTGGGGGATAAGTGTGCTCTCAGTGTGCACAAGGCCCTGGGTTAATAATGTCTTGGTAGATGACAGAGAAGAGGAAGGAGGAGAAAATATGGAGGGACGGCTAACATATGTTGTAAACACCACTGAGGGGATGAAGGAAGAAGAGGAGGAAGAGGAATAGAAAGAGGAAGAAGAGGAGGAGGAGGAAGAAGAGCAGGAGTCAGGAGGAAAGAACAGGAGAAGGAGAACGAGAAAAGAGGAGGAAGCACTAATGGCTTAATTCACTTTGTGCACACACTTAGGGTAGGTATATTTTTAGCACTTTATCATTAAAATACTGCCATGGAACAGTAGCATTTGGACCTCGTGGAAGCTTTCTGGGAAGGCAGACTCTAAAGCACTGTTCAGATCTAATGATTCAGAATCTGCGTATCAATAAGATGTCCTGGCATTCCATATGCACCAGAGAGTCTGAGAAGTACTGCTTTCTGGAATTAGGAGGTACTAGATCACTTGTCTGATCAGCACAGAATAATGTTGTTTAAAATCACAGGGCAGATGTTGCGTGATTGAGGAGGTAAATCTTCTACAGGTGGAAGCCTGCCTTCTTGCTCACGGTGCATCTCCCCCAAACCTCTTAAACGCAACTTTCTAACATCCAACTCCTCTCCCCACCACCTTCACACTCCCCTCCTCTAATGCTGACATACAGAAACACGCCTCCACACACCAGGGGTGAATATCATGAACCTATTTATCTATTTTTACAGTTATGCGGTTCACTTTCAGTAGAGATGACTTAGCAAAAATCTGTTACTGTTTGGCTCCAGGAAAGGGATTGAAGCTTAGTTGCTTTGGACTGTGGTTTGAATATAAAATGTCCCCCAAAGGCTGTTGTGCCTAAACACTACTGGGTCCCCAGCTGGCAGTGCTGTCTGGGAAGGCTAGTTACCTTTAAGGAGGTGGCACCTGCATGGAGGAAGTATGACACTGGCAGTAGGGTTTGAGCTTGGACTCACTCCCTGTTCTCCCTCCCTTCCTCCCTCCTTCCCTCTGCTTTGTGACTGCCAGGCTGGCTGTGTGAAGCTGCTGCTTGGCTTCCTCACCATGATATTCTGCTCTGGAACTGTAAACCAACATAAACCATTTTCTCCTCTAGGTTGCATGTTGTCGGGGTATTCTATCACAGTAACAGAAAAGTCATTTCTACGCGATCATTCTCACATAAATCTCACTGCAGCTCATAAGGAGCATCCTCGGCTGGCTGGCCTAACACTATAATGATTGGAAGTTTTCCCCTTGTGTTGGGGACTAAACCCAGGTTTTCCTTTCCAGTAGACTAAACTACTTCCTCAGACCCAAGCTCATCTGTGTGATGTGGACATAATGCATTGTGATAACTTTATTCCACAAGCATGTAAAGTGATACAAACCAGTTAGTCCTCCTCACCTATCCATGAGAAACACACACGCGTGCGCGCGCGCACCCACCCACACACACACACACACACACACACACACACACAAACATATAAAATATGGGTATTATTCTGCAACAACAAAAAAGATGTTTGTTTGTTTTGATTGTTGTTGTTTAAAGCAAACTTGTGTTTTAAATTATGCCTAGGGAAGAGTAAGAGGGATAGTCTCTAAAATGTATATTTTAAATCCAGACCTCGACAAATCTACCAGCACTAGATTTCCAAGGAGTATGAACTCATCATCACACTATCTAAGAACGTGTGGCCATCCTGGGCAGCCAGAAACCTCTGAATAAGAGTCATTTACTGAAGGGGTCTGTGGATTGACTTGCTCCCTAGCCATGTCTCCACACACTTTTAAAGGAAATTGGCAAGCTCATTCTAAAATGTCAGTGTCACAATGAAACCCATCATTTTGTATGCAACCTAAAAAAAAAAATTTCAAAACCTATGGAATTTTTCAAAGGACATAGAAGAACTAAGAATTTAAAAAATAGAACGAAGTTTGACAAATTATATTGACTAATTTCAATGCTAATCTTTAAAGTTACAATAAGCAAGATAATGTGATGCAGGTGCAAAGGGAAATAAATAAATTAAGGAATAGAACGAAGTTGAGAAGCCAGAATCAAATATATAGTCAGTTGTCTACTAACAAAAGGGCCAGTAATTCAAAAAGTAATGGCTTTTTTTTTTTTCAAATATAATACGCTGGAAAACGGGATGCCCATACATAGAAAACTGTGAGACTTAAGTTTATCTTTACAGCATATGCAAAATTGCATTTGAAATAATCACAAACTTAGAGCTTTATTTTTTATTAGATGTTTTCATTATTTACATTTCAAATGTTATCCCCTTTCCTGGTTTTCCCTCCAAAAAAAAAAAAAAAAAAACTATTCCCTCCCCCCTCCCCCTGCTCACCAACCCACTCTGTCCCACTGCTTAGCCCCAGCATTCCTCTGCACTGGGGCATAGAGCCTTCACAGGACCAAGGGCCTCTCCTCCCATTGATGACCGACTAGGCCATCCTCTGCTATACATATGCAGCTGGAGCCATGAGTCCCACCAAGTGTACTCTTTGGTTAGAGTTTTAGTCCCTGGGAGCTCTGAGGGTACTAGTTAGTTCATATTGTTGTTCGTCCTAAGT
>JADRCD010188902.1:0-20321 GCA_019843815.1 Montemys delectorum | reverse complement strand
GTCCCTGGGAGCTCTGAGGGTACTAGTTAGTTCATATTGTTGTTCGTCCTAAGGGGCAGCAAACCCTTCAGCTCCTTGGGTCCTTTCTCTAGCTCCTTCAATGGGGACCCTGTGCTCAGTCCAATGAATGGCTGTGAGCCTCTACTTCTGTATTAGTCGGGTACTATCAGAGCCTCTCAGGAGACAGCTATATCAGGCTCCTGTCAAACTTAGAGCTTTAAAAAGCTAGAATTATAAAATTACTAAAGAGAAGTTGGGAATATAGCTCAGTGGGTAGAGTGCTTTGTCCAGCATGCACAGGGCCCGCACGCAGTTTGATCTGTTATGCACAATAACCCCAGCACCCTAGATCTAGAGGTAGGAGAGTCAGAAAGTCAGGGTCACATCCGACTGCATGGTGGGTTTTAGGTCAGCCTAGGTTTCATGTGACTGTCACGTGCTTGTAGAAGAAAAGATAGGTTTAAAGAGTCTCCACATTCTAAGGTTGGCAAGAAGGCTTTTGTGGAACACAAAGGCATGAACAATAAAGTTAAAACTTAATAAATTAAGCCCTGTCTTAGTTTCCCTTCCTGTTACTGTGGTACAAGAATCCAAGAAAAACAGCTTAAGGAGAAAGAGTTTAGCCTGGTGCTGGTGGTTAGTGGTGGTGCAAGCCTTGTTACTCAAAGCTCTCTGCAACCAAAGGCAAAAGTATTTCTGTGAGTTCAAGACCAGCCTGGTCTACAGAGTGAGTTTCAGGATAGCCAGGGCTACACAGAGAATCCCTGTATTGAACACCACCACCCCGCCCCTCCCAAAAAGGAGAAAAGGTTTATAGTTCCAAACTAATACAGTCCATAATAGGGAGTGGTAGGGGAGGTAGAGGACCAGGAACAGAAAGCTGGCCAATGACAGTGCATCTACTTTCAGGAAGCAGAGTGTGAACAGGAAACAGGGCTGGACAAGAAGAGCTCAAGGCTTGCCACCAGTGACCCACTTCCTCCACCGAGACGCCACTTCCTAAAGGTTTCATAACCTCCCAAACAACACTACCAGTGGGTACCAAGCATCCAAATCCATGAGCTTATGGGGGAAATTTTAAATTCAAACCATAGTAACTCCATCCAACTTCAGCTTTTAACATGTATTTTGGAAAATATTTGAATCTATAATATATAAATAACTCTGAAGGTCACCAATGAGAAAACAAGACTCAATTTTTAAAGTCTGGAAAGAAGATTTAAATGAGCATTTTGCCAAAAGATATGAAATCGGTCAATAAGCATATGAAAAATGGTCACTATTTTGCTTATCACAGACAGGTCAAAACTACAATATGAAGGCTGGAGAGAAGGCTAGCTGTTAAGGGCACTTGTTGCTCTTTCAGAGGACCCAGGTTTGATTCCCAGCCTCCATGTAGGGCACAACCATCTGTAATGCTGATCCTGGGAGATCCTTCTGGCCTCTCATGGCACCAGACATACAAAACATCCATACAATAATAATAATTAAAAATAAAAGTTTTTAAAATTACAATAGGATGCTACAATAGAGCCTCTGGAATGGCCGAATTTTATATCTGACAACATCAAGTGGTGGCAAGGAAGAAGAGCTTCTGGAGCTAAGTACAAAAGGAGACAAGCACTTTGGAAAAGAGTTGGGCTGCCACTTACAAAGCCACATTACTCTACAACCCAGCAGTTCCATTCCTAAGAGAAATGAAAACATGTCCACATAAGAACTCATAAACACTGTGGGTAACAGCCACACCTTCACTCTCACTTATATGAACCCTTTACGAAAGGTACAAACAGAGAACCCGTGATTCCGAGACCAGAGAGGGAAAAGGGAACAGCAGAAAGATGAGAATTAAACAGAAGTAAGTGTAAATGATTCTCTTGACTGGTGCTCTGTAGGTGACCTATGTTTCCATTATATAGATTCTACAAAAAAGAAACAATTGAAAAAAAGGAAGTTGAAAAAGAATGAGATACAATATCTGAAATGAAATATACAATTATGTGAAGCGTTTGTGAAAGAGTTACTCAAGGTCAGGTTTGATCCCAAGTCCCACATGATGGAAAGAGAAAATTGACTCCTGAAAATTGCACTCTGCTCTCTCACACACATGCAGATGTGCATGTGCATGCACACACGCTCAGACACACACATACACCCACACACACACACACACACACACACACACACACACACACACACTACACACAATGTTATTTCTTTTTTAAAATGCCATCCAGAGAATAGGAAAGAAGTTGAGACTAATAACCTTGTTACTGGAGTTTAAGGTACCATTCTCAGCTGAAGCAGCCCCATGAGCTAGGCTTAGCCACACACCCCAATATGTCAAACAAATAAACACGCCCAAAGGCAGAGAAAGGAGAGCTAATCAGTGTGGCTGGATTGGGAAAGCCAGGTGAGGAGGATCTCCCTCAAGTCCCTCTTTCCCATACTGACATGAGCTTTAGGATTAAGTAGCCGAGTAATTGGGGCAAAGGCAACAGGTATGCATAATTAAGCAGCCCTGGCCTAGTGTGGTCTGGTGGCTCATTATCTCAGTCCTGGTTCTAGAAGACGTCATAGAAGTCTTTTACTTAAGAGGGAAGCAAGTGGAGAGGGTCTCATCACAGAGTGATATGTTGTGAAGTTCTACTGTTTCCGGAGTTGTAGGTGACTATGGGTTTGGGACAATGACTGGAGACCTTTGGGGTCCTTTTGCAAGGGAGTCTAGAATGGGAAGTTATGAAGGATGACAGTGTAATGTGTTGGTTATTCTTACTACTGTGCCTTAAACGTTGTGAGTAACATACCTGTGTGCCGAGGTAAGCAGGTGACCCACCATAAGGGAGACGTGCAGAACACAGGCAGAGAGAGATGCCAGGCCATCCCGCCGGAGAAGTCAATGCTTTCAGCAGAGGCAGCTTCTGGGTACCAGTTGCAGCTGGGCAGCCTGATCTGGTTACAGCTGGATGGCCTGATGACATCACTTCTTCTTTGGGGAGCACCTGCTGCCTCGCTGACAACCTGGCAACCTGGAGGATGGGTTGCCTCCCTCCCCAAGTCTTCATGGGGAGACAGTTCAGAAATGAAAAGATCCACAGCTCGGACCACAAAAGGCTGAAGGTGTTCGCTCAACAAACCATCTTCACATTCAAACTGCTAATTACCAGGCAGCCTGCAACTGTTTTCAATTAACTTGTACTACATGCTCATTCTGTAAGAGCATCTCCGTCCCCTCCTCTCCCCTGTCCTTTCCTCCTCTCCCCTCCCCTCCCCTCCTGGTGATTTTCCCCTTGGGATTCAAAAGTTTGAGTATTAACAACACTCCTTCAAAATTTCTCTGCCAAAGGTCACAGTGACCGACTTTCTAATTGCCAATTCTAAAGCACTCTCTCATCTTCAATTTCCCTAGATCTTGGCTACACTTGGAATTCTGTCCTTCCAGTCTCGTAGACTTGTAATGTATTTCGTGTCTGAGTGGCCTGTTTATCAATGTCTCCTTCGATCTCTCAGATGACTCCAGCCCAGCCCCTTCTTTTTAATCATTGTCCATTCTGGACCTCAGCAGGTGTTTTCTGTAAGAAATCAGACTGTAAATATTTTAGGTTTTGTAGATCACATTGTCCCCTCCATCAATACTCTGTGGTGTGTGTGTGTGTGTGTGTGTGTGTGTGTGTGTGTGCTTGTTTGTTGTAGTCCTTTGAAATTGTCTCAGCCATTCTTAGCTCATTGGCCATGTCTGAGATAAGTTTCTGTCTTCTTGTAATCTGTCCCCTTTTTCACCCAGAGAGGCCTTCCTGGCCCTTTCCACCTACCCTCCCTCAAGCCTTCAGTACCCACCTGGAACCCAGCTGCCTAAAGAGCCATGTTTTTTTATAGCCAGTTTTCCCATTAGAAGGGAGTTAAAAGCACCCCCATATTTTTTCATCCCCAGAAAACTCTAGCTATACAAAAGATAAAAAAAAGGTCAAATATATGAACAGATGTTTTGTAAAAGAACAAATGTCGGGTTAGAAAGATAGTTCAGTGAGTAAAGGCATACACTATGCAATCTTGGCAGCCCAAGGTCAGTCCCTGGGACCCACGTCAAGGAGCAGGAAGAGAGACGACTTCATACCTATCCCATGGCAACATGCTCTCTCCTTCCCTACCAATAATCATTTTTTAAAAAGAACAAATGTAGCTTTTAAGCTAATTAAAAATACTTTCAACCTAAAACTCAAGAAAAGAGGAGACGGGAAAGTCATTTTGGATTGCTGCCTGTCTGCCTGCCTGCCTGCCTGATCAAAAAATGTGAGCTCCAGGTTCAGGGAAAGACCCTGCTGCCTTAAAGGAATAGCATAGAGAGTGAGAGAGGGGGCTCAGTACCCTCTACTGACCCCCCTACAAATTACACACACACATTTGGGTGGGCACACACATGCATGCACATTCTGCCTGCCCAGGAGGCAAAAAAATTTCATTACAGTTTTTGTTTATGAGTTTTGAATCATTAATGAGACTTTTTTTTTGCTGTCACACCAATAGCTAGTCACTCTTCCTTTTTTTTCCTTTCTCTGTGTGGATTTAGGTTATTAAATCTTAGTTACAAGACATAATGTAAACATTGGTTTGGTTTGTTTTTTTTTGTTTTTTGTTTTTTGTTTTTTTGTTTTTTGTTTTTTGTTTGTTTTTTTCTTTTTTTGAGAGAGGGTGTCACATAGCCCAGGATGGCTTCAAACTCACTCCCATAGGCAAGGCTGGCCTTGGATTTCTGGTCCTCCTTGTTTCTACTTCCCAGATATTGAGATTACAAGCATTCACCACCATGTCCCTAAATATTGTGTTATAGACTATAATGGACAGGTTTTTAAGTTTTTTTAATATTTTTTTCTGTATTATGTTTTATATGTATGAATATTTTGCCTGCATATATGTGTGTGTATCATGTGTGTGTCTTGTGCCCAAGGAGATCAGAAGAGGGTTGTAGGATCTCGTGCTCCTGGAACTAGAGCTATGGGTTTTGGTGAGCCAACGTATGAGTTCTGGGAGCAGCTAGTGCTCTTAATTGATGTGCCATCTCATCAGCCCTAAGTGTGTGTGTGTGTCTGTGTGTGTGTTAGTTTTATGGTTTCTGTTGTTTTGTTTAGGTTTTTTTTTTTTTTTTTTTTTTTTTTTTTTTTTTTTTTTTTTTTTTTGAGACAGGTTCTCTCTATTATGTAGTTCTAGTTGTCCTGGAACTTGCTATGTGGACCAGGCTAGTCTCAAATTCACAGAGATCAACCTGCCTCTGCCTCCTGAGTGCTCTAATTAAAAATTTGTACCACCACACCAGGCTTTAGTTTTGTGACAGTAATAAAATGTGGACTGAATTGTTTCATTCATTATTACAAAGTTCTGTTGTTTGTTGTTAGGTTTTTATGAGACTGATTGGCCTGGAACTTGTTATATAGGTGAGGCTGGTTTTGAACTTCTGATCCTCCTGTTTCTACCTCCTAAGTGTTAGGAATACAGGTATGCACAGTATGCCTGGTTTATGTAGTGCTGGGGATAGAACTCAGGGTTGTGCACATAGCAAGTCCTGTACTAACTGAGCCAGGTCCCCAGCTACCATCTGGTAGTTAGAATAGGTTTGACCCCCATAGAGACTGGCACTATTAGAAAGTATGGCTACTATTGGAGTAGGAATGGCCTTGTTGGAGGAAGTGTGTCACTGTGGAGGTGGGCTTTGAGGTCTCATATATAAACTCAATCTATACCCAGTGTAGAGAGAGTGTCCTCCTGACTGCCTATGGATCAAGATGTAGACCTCTCAGCTCCTTCAGCCCCACGTCTGCCTACACACTGCCATGCTTCCCGCCGTGATGACTGAACCATGGACTGAACCTCTGAGCCTGTGAGCCAGCCCCAATTAATGTTTTCTTTTACAAGAGTTGCCTTGGCCATGGTGTCTCTTCACAGCAATGAAACCCTAACTAAGACATACCATTAAAAAAAAAAAAAAAAAGAACAGCCGGGCAGTGGTGGCACATGCCTTTAATCCCAGCACTTGGGAGGCAGAGGCAGGTGGATTTCTAAGTTCGAGGCCATCCTGGTCTACAGAGTAAGGACAGCCAGGGCTACACAGAGAAACCCTGTCTGGAAAAAAAGCAAACCAAAACAACAAAACAAAACAAAACAAAACAGGGCTAGAGTGATGGCTCAGTGGTTAAGAGCACTAGCTTCTCTTCCAAAGGTCCTGAGTTCAATTCTCAGCAACCACATGGTGGCTCACAACCATCTGTAATGGGATCTGATGCCCTCTTCTAGTCTGTCTGAAGACAGCTATATGGTGTTCTCGAATACATAAAATAAATAAATAAATCTTTTTAAACACCCTAAATACCAAACAAACAAAAAACAAACAAACAATTAAAAGACCTACATTCCTGCAATCCTATCATTTGGGGACTGAGGCAGGAGGATCACAAGCTTGAGGTCAACTTGAGCTACATAACAAGAATCTCTTTCAAATAAGTTTTTTGTTTGTTTGTTTAAGGGGTGTAGTTCATTGACAGAGTACGTGCATGAGGCCCTGGGTTAAATCCCCAACACCAATAAATAAATAAACATGAATAAGAAGAAGGAGGAAGGGGAAGAAGAGGAGGAGGAGAAGTCATCATCCAAGACATTATGACTAGAGACCCGTAATAAGCAAACAGTAACTTTCTAAGTGAACCCTAACAGTAGCATGGTGAGTCGAGGCAGGGACTTCGGCATGAGTCAGTCCTTTGCGTGCTAGTTAGGTCATGCCAGGAGTGACTTGAGGGACCCAGAGGCTTTCTCAGATCTCTGAGCTCAGCTCTTCCCTGAGATGCCTCCCAGATTCTAAGGGCTGGAGAGCTTGAGCAAGCAGAGGGCTAAAAGGCAGAAAGATTGCTTTGTTGTTTCATTTTGACATTTAAATATCACGATGAAAACGCCTGGCCTTTAAATTAAGCCCATATTTGGTTTACAAGATGCTTCGTGATCTGTCCCAGCCCTTGCAGCAGCCTCACCTTACCTCTTACCTTACCTTTCCCTCCTCTCCCCACCCCTCCCTTTCCCTTTCTTTAATATAAGGTCTCCCCATATAGCCAAGGCTGGTCTTGAGTTCACTCTATAGCCCAGGCTGGCCTCAAACTTGTAACCTCCTGAGGACAGGGGTTATGGGTCAGAACCACCATATTCAGCTTACTTCTCTTTCTGTTTTCAGAAAAGTCCCTATCTCATCTTCCCTGTGAGGCCTTTGCATGATGCGCTGGCCTGCCTTCCATCCCTTCCTCAGCTACTACTATGGGCCAGATTGTGTCCCTCAATTAAAAACATCATACTGAGCTGAGTGCAGTGTAATCTCAGCATTCAGGAGGTTGAGGCGGGAGGATTAAGAATTCAAAGCCAGCCTTGGCTACCTATCACAACTCTGTCTCTAAAACAAACAAAAGTCATACTTGGAAGTTCTAACCCCTAGAGCCTGAGAATGTTTGCAGGTTTGGACATAGGACCATCCCAGAAATAGATAAGTCAGGATGAGGTCACACTAGGGAAGGGTGGCCTCTTAAATGACTCCTGTTATTGTGAAAGGAACTGACCTGGACACACTAAGCCACAGCCTAGGACTCTAGGGGGAGTACTGGAGTCGTGCTGCTACATGGGTTGCTAAGGCTGGCTGGCCATCACCAGAGGCTGGGGATCATGGAAGGTATTGAGACTCATGCCTAGAGAAGGAACCACGGTGCACCTAAACTTTGCCATGCAGCCTCCAGATCTGCAGCATTTGAGCAGATCTAAATTGTCTTCCTACTATTTAAGTCATGGAGTCACGGAGCCTTGCTAAGGCAGCCTTGGTAAACCAGCCAAGCCAGCTCTCTCTGTGTGGTAGTCATTGTATTGTCTTTCTCTGGGTTGGTTGTTTTTCTCACTGTTACAATTAGACACCTAACAAGGAGCAGCTTAAGGAGAGAAAGATCGTTATCTGAGCTCAGGGTTAAAAGGATCTAGTCCTTCCTATGCTGTGAGGAAGGCATAGAGACTCCATGACAGTGGGGTCATGGGGTAGATACCTGTTTACCTCTCACCAGACAAGGAAGCAGAGACAGGACAGGAAGTAGGGCCAGAAGACAGACCTCGACTCTACCCCACCTCAAAGATTCACTTCCTTCAGCAAGGGCCTACTCCTCAAAGGATTCACAGCCTCCCAAAATAGCGACACCAACTGGAGGCCAAGTGTTCAGACACTGTGAGACGCACTCTCGCTCTAAACATTAACTCTCCTTTCACAACTCCCCTCAGACAGCTATTGTGGCTCCCTGTCCTGTCCCCTCATTGGTCCAAGAGCTCACACAGTGATAAGCAAAGATTTTCTAAGACTCTAAGTGGGCTTCCCCACTGCCCCTGGATATCAACCTCACACCCTATTAAATGTACCAAGAGATGCGCACATCTCACCGTAAGCATTACTTAATGGTGGAAATCGTTCTGAACCGGCTTTATGATGTTAATTGGAAATGAACAATGATTCTCTATCTACAGTCACTCAATCTGTAGTAATTGTGTATACCAAGGGGATATGGGGAGAAGGTTCACATGTTACAAATGTCACTTGAACTTGTATATGGTTGACAGTACATTCTATTCCGCTAACAGTTAAACGCTTACTTGATTTTGTTATCATTTTTAATATTTTGGGCTTGGCTTTTTCTGGAGTAGAAAGGGTTGTGGGTCTTTAGTTCCTTCCTATGGTGCCTAAAGAATCATTACACACACACACACACACACACACACACACACACACATGTACATACACATACACACATGTAGGTACACATATACACATGTACACATGCACACATACACACATGCATATACATAAATACATAGAACATGTACATATATGCACACAGAGCACCCTGAGATTTTATGGATTTGGTTTTGGTCTATTTTCTGTGCTGGGAGTGACCATGTTCTAGTTGGCTGGCTGCTGCTGTAATAAAACACCATGGCCAAAAGCAATTTGGGGAGGAAAGGGCTTAATTCATCTTAAAGCTTACAGTCTGTCATGGAGGAAAATCAAGGGAGGCACTCAGGCAGGAACCTGGAGACAGAAACTGAATCAGAGGCCTTGGGGGAATGCTGCATTCTGCCTTGTTCAGCCTGCTTTCTTATAGAATCCAAGACCAACTGCCCAGCAGTGGGCTGGGCCCTTCCTTGTCAATCATTAATCAAGAAAATGCCCCATAGGCATGCTCATAGATGTGCTCATAGGCCAGTCTGATGGAGGCCTTCTCTCCACCGAGCTTCTCTCTTCTCAAGTGACCCTAGCTTGTACTGAGTTGTCAAAAGTCAACCAGCACAGACCATGCTAGAAAAGTGTGACACTTTGGGGGTACACCCTAGCCTTTATCTGTGTTATGAGACCTATCACCTTCCACATAAACATGCTTTTTACAGTACTTATGGTCACAATATGTGAGGGAGCAACATACAAGAAGAAGGAAAGATCTATGTTGGCTCACAGCTTCAGAGAGTTCAGTCTATGGTCCTGGGCTCTTGATACTGGGCCATGGCCACAGTAACATGTGTAGGAGTCTGTTCAGCTCCTGGTGACAGAAAGCTGAGAGAGCGAGGGCAGGGGCGTGGACATGGGCGTGGGGGGGCCAAGACACTGAGGCCACCTCTAGGACACACCCCCTAGGGATTGACTTCCTCAGTAACCCACTACTTCAAGCTTCGCCCCATTGTCCAAATCTTATTTTAATCTTCAAAGTTTTCAAAAATTTTAAATAACAAAATTCCTTTTAGTGTGTGTGCATGTGTGGTGGGTGGGCAGGATATGTGCATGGTGGTGGTAGGGGACGGGTAGATACACCGTCGGAAGTTAGGGGACCTCTTACAAGTGGTTCTCTCCTTCCATCCTGTGAAACCTGAGGTTCATACTTAGTACCTCCATCAGATATGCTATCTCCCAGGTCCACACAGCCCAAATTTCAAACTGTCCTCCCCAAATAGCATCTGCATCAGGGAGCCAAGCAATCAACACCTGAGCCGATGGGGAACAGTTGACACTCAAACCATAACTCCGTCTTTTCTGTATTTCTCTGACAAGCTCAGATGGTTCTTGAGGGTCCATCATGATCTTTGTCCTTTTGTCTCCAGCCAGTGTGATGTGTGTCGGAACACTCCTTCGTCAAAACAAAACAAATAAACAAACAACAACAACAACAACAATAAAAACCTAGACAACTGTGTGCTAATGTGATCTGAAAAAAAAAATTGACCAAGTAAGGTTTAGACTTTAAAATTGCAACACAGGAAGCTAAACAGGAAGCAAAGAAAAATCCAGGATGCATATTTTTAATGGGCCTGACGACATTTATGTTACAGCAAACACTGTATAGCAAAACCCTATTATGAGAAATGAATCACCTAGTTTTGCTCCTCCGGAGAGACAGACGCGGATGCTAATTATTACAAAATGACCAGTTTGACTGGGTTTCCATCTCTCTTGGCCTTTTCCCTAGGCCTGGGCTCAGGGAGGCGAGTCTCAGAAAAGGCCAAGTGAAGGATTCAGAATAAATACTTCGAATTAAGTCAGTGGAGGTGATAGCCATGGCGACAGGGTGAGCGTCCTCCAGAAGGAAGCAGGCGCACAGGGAAGGGGAGGGGGAAGTGGCAGAGTGGTTTTCTGTGAGCAAACAATGGTAATTGGATGAAGAGGCAGTGGCCAGTGTTCGAGCAGATCCAAACGAACAGCGTCAGCACTGAGGCCTGAGTCTTGTGAGCCTTGCCTCTCTCTAACCTCACCACAGCTGGGTCTTGTCATCCGCAATCCTCCCCCTCCCACCCCTATATCACTAAAGAAGCCTCGCTAGGTGATGCTTAGCAGCTGGTAATGCCAGAGCAGACTCACCTCACTACCCCAGCTCTCTGGGGAGTCACATTCCTGTGTCTAGCATTAGGCTAGATTACGTCTGTCTTTGTATCGGTTCCCTTTGTAGCTTTCCAAAAGGAAGGCAGTGATTATAATCATTATTTACCAAATCAGTTCGCTCCGGTGGAAGAAAGGACGCTTTTCCTACCATACCCTCAAATCCATTTCCCTGGTTTATGAGGACAGTCTTGCTATGGAGCCCAGGCTGTTCTTGAATTTGTAATCTTCCTGCCTTAGCCTTCTGTGTGCTGGGACTACAGGTATACCCCAACATGCTAGGCTCAAAATCACTTATCTTGACATATATTGTAATATTTACACATGGACAATACTCCCTTGAGTCAAGACCTTATCCATTAAAGTTATTAAACATGTCAACGGTGCTTCTCCTGTGCCAGGCGTGGTCTCTCCTGACCTGTGTGCAACTCATTTAATTAGGGCAGAAACTCTGCATGCAGAAGAGGAGCCTACAGACACATGGTTGGGAATGGTGTCCTCAACTGCACAGAATTCTTTTGTTTGGGTGTGAGTGTGTGAGTGTGTGAGTGTATGGGTGGTATGTTTGTGGGTGTGGCACTCCATATGCCACAGTACACAAAGTTTGGAGGTCAGAGTTGATCCTCACAGTGCAGGAGGCTAGATGGCCTGTGAACTTCCAGGTAGGAGCCCAAAGATTACAGATAAATTCACTACTGTGGATAGCTTTTTAATTTGGCTTCTGGGAATTCAGACTCAGACCATCAAACTTCTACAGCAAGAATGTTGCCCACTGAGCCATCTGCCCAGTCCTAGATTTATAAAATTTTGGCCATAAGTGTTGATCCTGCCTGTACCTGCTTAACATGCTCATTATGCAAATGGAGGGATTAAGGCAAGAAAGGAGTCAGAGACACTCCCTTAGTTAAGGGTTTGATCAACACTTTAATAACTATGTAGTAGGAATCAAAGTTTGAATTTAAAAAAACGAAACCTAATTAATTCAGCTAAGTTGCAAAGGTGGGTGTTTCAGGAGGGGGCTAGAATTTATACCACTTTAAAAAGTGTATGAATTATCAAATTATTTCTAGGAAAATTCATTCTAGCACATTAAACTAGATTCCAATTAGTTAAGTACTTCAAGATTGACTCTGAAGAGTCACTGTCATGTTCTTAATAAATGTTGATGTCTCACTTATAATCGAGAACAATCATGTATTAAAATCCTTAAAAGTGAAAGAGAGCTGGCTTTGTTTAGGTTGTCAAGTTGTTCTAGTGCTGTGAAGAGACACTATAACCACAGACAACCGCAGCATTTAATTAGGGTTTACAGTTCAGAGATTTTGTCCATTGTCATCATGCTGGGAAGCAGGGTGGCACACATAGTGTTGGACAGGTAGCTGAGAGTTTTACATCTGGATTGGCAGGCAGCAGGAAGAAAGAGAGAGCAACATTGGGCCTAGTTTGGGCTTCTGAAATTCCAAAGCCCAACCCCAGTGACACATTTCCTCCAACAAGCCACACCCATTCTAACAGGACCACACCCATTCTAACAGGGCCAAACTTAACACTACTCCCTAAGCATTTAAATATTTCAATCCATAGGAGCCATTCTTATTGACCACCACAACAGACCTATAGGCTATCTTGGCAATTTGTTTGCTAAACAGTTTCTTCTTAAATTAATCAAAGATGTCACCACATTACAAATGAGTGTAAAACAATTTAGAGTCAAGTTCAACTCACCAAGATTTTATTGTCCTATAAAAGGCAAAATCAGGAAAATTTTCTGAAGGAGCTGCCGGAGAAGAACATGTCAAAATTTTAACAGAATTCAAATTCAGGATAAGACAGGGTATAAAACTAATTTTGATCTAGCAGGCCGGAGGCTCTAGGGTCAACTCCCAAACATGACGAAAATAAATAAATAGGTTAATAGACAAATCTGTCCCACAGCTAATTTAAGACAGATTTTCCTTGGGTCTAATTTCTATAATTAACTGTTAAAAAAAAAATCTAGATACTTCCAAGTTAACTTTTCTATATATAAACTCATGCATTATTATCATGCGGCTGACATTTGCTGCATAGTAGTGTAGGTTTTGACCTTCTTAGTCTTTGCTGTATACATGACTCACCTGGGAAACTAAAGATCCTTATTCTAAAGGTCTGAAGGTCTGGGTTGAAATGAGAGAAATCGGGAGATCTAAAATGCACCCAGGTGTGGAGGTGGGATTTCTAAGCCAGGACACTGGAGCCAGCATGCAAATTCCAGCTTCATACTCCCTAGATCTGAATCTTGGGACAAGGCACAGAGTCCCTGTGTGCCTTCGGCTTCCTACTCTGCAAACTGGAGAGGTAGAAAGGTGTGTATCACTGGGGAGTCTGGAGCAAATGCTTTAAAAAACATTAACTAGTTCATGCAGGGGGAAGAGCATCCCTTTTTTAGTTGTTGTTTTGTTTTTGTTTTGTTTTGTTTTGTTGTTTTTCGAGACAGGGTTTCTCTGTGTAGCCCTGGCTGTCCTGGAACTCATTCTGTAGAGCAGGCTGGCCTTGAACTCAGAAATCTGCCTGCCTCTGCCTTCCAAGTGCTGGGATTAAAGGCATGTGCCACCACTGCCCAGCCCAAGAGCATCCCCTTTTGTTCCTTGAGCACCTGAAGTTACAAAAGTGGCTTCCCCTCCCCCAATTTTCAGATGCAGAGACTGAAAATCAGAGAAACACAGTGACGTGTCTGTTGTTATTTAAGGAACAAAATGTGGGCTACGGTGAGACTGACCTAGGCCCCCTGCACATATGTTACAGTTGTTTAGCTTGGTCTAATGGGACTCCTAACAGTGGAGCAGGGGCTGTCTCTGACTCTGTTGCCTCCCTTTGGGACTCATTCCTCCAACTGGGTTACCCTGTCCAGCCTTAATGGGAGAGGAGGTGCCTCGTTTTACTGCAACTTGATGTGCCATGGCTGATTGATATCCCTGGAGGCCAGCCCTTTTCTGAGAGAAATGGAGGAGGAGTGGATTGAGGTAGAGGGGGAAAAAAGAGGGGTGGAGGGAAGGAATTGGGAGGAGAGGAGGGAGGGGAAACTGTGGTCAGGGTCTAAAAAGTAATTAATTAATTAAAAAATGAGCTACAAATAGGTTCATGCCCCTTCCTTTCCCTCGACCTCTGAGAGGAAAAGGCAATCCTTTTTAGCACTCTTCAGCAATGTCAGTGTAGAACTTAAGGGGATGCAGAACTTAAAGGCAAGCCTTCGAAGACTCAGATGACCATCCAGAAGAAAAGGAGTACTCACTACATTGTATACATGGGCTGAGGAGAGGGCTCAGTGGGTAAAAGTGCTTACCGCCAAGCCTGACAACCAGAGTTCAATCCCTGGAACCTGCCTAACTGAAAGAGAGCGCCGACTTCAACAAGTTGTACTCTGACCTTCATGCGTGCAACGACAGCACATGTGTGTCCACATGCACACAGAGACACACTCGGCAGTAAGTAAATAAATAAATGTAAAAAAAGAGGAATCCTTAAAACATCATACCTCTCTTGAGAAGAAGCTTCTGATTCTGTTTTTTTTTTTTTTACTCAATTTGCAGATAAAGAACCTTTCAGCCTTATGTGTGTGTGATTGATGCTACCTGTTGTTGTCCAGTTTCTTTTTCTGTAGTGCTGGGGATTAGACCCAGGGCCTCACACACGCTTGAGTGGGACCAAGTTGACCACTAGCAAGCTGCAACCACAGCCCTCCAATCTCCTTTATATCCAGACCCACCCTCTTCTCAGGATGGTATGAATTTCGTGGGGCAGTAGTAAGCAAACAATAGACCAGGAGAAATGTCAGGGCTCTTCTTTCTAGAGGCTAGCTCTGTGCCTGTGCCCAGCACCAGAGTGCATCCCTGTAGTACTTCAAGGGAACAAGAGAACTCAGGAGCATCCTTAGCAAAGCCCCTAAGACAGAGAACAAAAGTGAATATAGAGGTTTGATATTCCCTGGGAAACTAACCAGAAACAAGCACATACACACGTGTGTCCAATTATTTATAGAATGGGATTCAAATGATCTATTAAAAAACAACAAAAACAACTTTTATATATGATGGGGTAAAATCCTCTAAAAATGGCCATGATGACAAGATCTAAGAAAAAAAGAAAAAGAAAAAGAAAATCCCTTTTCCATCTTCTCCCTATGAGGTCTCTTTTGTCTCCTCTTGTTTTTGCCAGAAAGAAAGAGTTCTGTGTACATTTCTCATCACCCTGCCGCACGTGCTTGAGTTCAGGATCATGTTCACAGCTCACATGTTGTTCTGGCAGCCTGCATGCATTCCTCCCTGCTTCCATCCCTTAAAGGAGCCAGACGCAGCAGAGTGGAACCGCAACTCTCATGCTGGCAGCAGGTGATGGATGTCACGTGGGCGGTGACTGTGTGATGTTATACTGTGGAGCTGTTTGGAGGATGTCCGATCGGGGTGATTAGAGAAGGCTTGAGTATAATGTACAGCCCAAAGCCACGATCTTATTTATAATTGTGAACACCAAGGAGAAGGGAAAGGTAATAGCTATAGGATTCTAAGAAAACATACTGGAGTGGAGGGGGAGGTGGATGGGGCAGAGTTGGGGCACAGAGGGGGCGCAGAGTGATGGCTCAGTGGTTAGCAGCACTGGCTGTTCTTCCAGAGGATCTGGGTTCAATCCCCAGCACCTACATGGCAGCTCACAACTGTCTGTAACTTGAGTTCCAGGGAATCTGACACTCTCCCACAAATGCATATAAAATATAATTTTATATATATATATATTTAAATATTTAATGCACTGATCCAAAGATCAAGATTTCCCACACTGAATACTTTTTAGTGATGGGGCAAGATATTTAATGCTTCTTCTAACCTAGTTAATATCTAACCTCTTGGGCATAATATCTAACCACTTGTAATCCTAGCACTTTGGAGGTAAGAGGATCAGGAGTTCAAGGCCCTCTTCATCTACATAGCAAGGCTACGTGAGGCCAATAACAGCAACAGCTAGAACAACTGAAAACAACCTGTATAAATATCCAACCTCTATATAGTTACTTAGAGATTTTGGTATTAGACATACATCTGACTTGTTATTATAAATAGCTCTGACATTCAAAGCACATGTAGCTTCATACACATGTAGTTCAAAGAACTGCAAGGGGCAGCACTCTTGAACATCACTGGGATAAAATAGTGTTTACGGTAGGAAACGGATCCTCATCTACTGTTGGGGCGAGTGGCACGACCTTGTTAAACTCAATTCTGTAGCAGAAGACCATCTAAACCTCCGATGCTTCTCCTTCGGATTTATTTCCCTTAAAAGGTTTATTTATTTTTAGTTATGTGGATGTGTGTGCATGTGCATAAGCATATCTGTGAGTCACATGCCTGTTGGGTCCAGCAGGGTGCATCAGATCCCCTGGAGCTGAACTTATTGTCAGTGTGAGCAGCCTGGTGTGTGTGGTAGGAACTGAACGTGGGTGTTCCACAAGAGTGATACATGTTCTTAACCACTGAACCATCTCTCCAGCTTCTGTCTAGTTGTCTTTGTTCTTTGAGATATGGGATGTGACTCAAGGTAGGCCTGAGCTTGCTATGACGCATAGGATGACCTTGAATTCCTGATCCTCTTGACTCCCTTGAATTCCTGATCCTCTTGACTCCACTTCTGAAGCACTGGGATTGCAGACATGCACCATCATACTTGGTATCTTTCTGTGGTTTGAAAAGTAATTGTGCATCCATGTTCAGCGAAAGTCTCTAATTTATGGTTAGTAGGATGTGCAGGAGACAGAAAAAATAGGAGTCTACCTGAAGCTATCCTTCTGTGTTTGCAAGCATTCCAGTGTGATGGGTGTCATGTATTACACATGTATCTGTGGTTAGTTGTTCTAGAGATATCATGGTTGATATTCACATCAGTTTGAATTTAATTGGTATTATTGAACATTTTCATGGTATGTTTACCCTCAACACAGCAAGCTTAACAAGAGAACAAAACATGAACTGGCTAGTGGCCACTCTTCTAGAAGTATTCCTACTCTCTATTCTGGTGTCTGTCACTCAACACATGTTGGAAAGTCACTGGGAAGCACATCTTCAATGAGCTTTGATTTACCTCAGGAGAAAGAAAATGTACACATGAGAAAGTTATCGATCAGTGCCAAACCATATGGAATCAAATGCTAGAAGGCAGGGATGCAAATGTGTTTGACTTGTAAAGAGGAGCCTGGAGCTGGCTGGGACAGGTAACAGACTTCCACAGAAGAAAAAGTAACCTCAGAAGCTGGCCCACAGATGAAGCGTGGCTCTGAAATAATTAAATGAAAAAAAAAAAAAAAACTCCAGGGAAATTGGGCATTTGACACTAAAATATGTAAAAGCCTGAACAAGGTACAAAGAAGCGGGGCCAGGCCTGGGGATCCACCCCGCCCTGCTTCCCGGCTGCAAGGCCTGGGGATCCACCCCGCCCTGCTTCCCGGCTGCATCCTTATATCAGGCTTCATCCTTCGACTCCAGCTAGTGAGCTGTAAGTTCATCGACTAGCCACTCACACTTCTCACCATCTGTTGAGGGAATGTTTGATACTCCCTATCGTCTTTGGGGGAGGGGAAAGGGATCTGTAGTACTTACTGAAGAGAAATGAAAGCATTGGAAAGAAAATCTTGTTACTTCTGTCCTTTCCTTTTCTTCCTGAATGACTCGGCTGGAAAGGATTAGACAGGGCAGAGTGGGGTAAGTACCTTCAACGCAGGGCCAGAGTGTGAGGTTCAATGTATGGAAGCCATAAAAGTTAGATGGGACCAGCATGTCAAGCAAGGCCTGGCACGAGGGATCAGTTCCCATAAGGTGGGAGGCAAACGCACCTGCAGTGGGAGTCAGAGTGTGGGACTCCAGAAGTGTGGGAGTCAGAGCCCAAGTCAGGTGATAGATAGAGACATCCTTGCATGGAATGTGTTGGTCCATTTTGCTATCAGGGAATACCTGAAGCTGGGGAATTGTAAAGAAAAGATATCTACTTAGCTCATGGCCCTGGAAGTCTAAGTACCTGGTCTTGACTTTTCTGTTCAATTCTGGGGTAGCTTTCTGGGTATGCCCCAATATGATGAACAGTATAGGAGGAGTACATACAGAAATCCAGCTTTTCTCTCGAGAACCTACTCTTAGGGGAACAAACCAGGACTCCACAATTACTGCATGTCTTAGTTAGGGTTTATATTCCTGCACAAACATCATGACCATGAAGCAAGTTGGGGAGGAAAGGGTTTATTGAGCTTACTTCCACATTGCTGTTTATCACAAGGAAGTCAGGACTGGAACTCAAGCAGGTCAGGAAGCAGGAGCTGATGCAGAGGCCATGGAGGGATGGTCCTTACTGGCTTGCTTTTCCTGGCTTGCTCAGCCTGCTCTCTTATAGAACTCAAGACTTCCAGCCCAGGGATGGCACTACTCCTTTGATCACTAATTGAGAAAATGCTGCACAGCTGGATCTCATGGAGGCATTTCCCCAACTGAAGCTCACTTCTCTGTGATAACTCCAGCCTGTGTCAAGTTGACACACAAAACTAGCCAGTACAATTGACCCCTTGTCAACTTGACACACAAACACATCACTATTAAGCCTCAACCCTTATGTTTTTATTCATCCCCAAGATCTAAAGTCCCACAGTCTTTACATATTAAAAGTTCAATCAATTTAAAATGTCCAATATCGTTTAAAATTCAAAGTCTCTTAACTGTGGGCTCCACTAAAATACGTTCTTCTTTTAAGAGGGAAAAATATCAGGGCACAGTCACAATCAAAAGCAAAACCAATGTCTGGGATTTAACTCACGATTTTTTGGGCTCCTCCAAGGGCTTTGGTCACTTCTCCAGCTCTGCCCTTTGTAGCACACATCTTTATCTTCTGGGCTCCAGATGCCTGTATTCCATTGCTGCTGCTGTCCTTGGTGGTCACTGTATGGTACTGGCATTCCCAAAACACTGCTGTAACTAGGCTTTACCAGTAGCCTCTCATAGACTGTCTTCATGGTGCTAAGCCTCAACTCCTTTGCATGACACCTTCAGTCCTGGGCCATGAATTGCAAACTGAGGCTGTACCTTCACCAATGGCCTTCCATGACCTCTCACTGTGCCGAGCCTCAGCTGCTCTTCATGACCCCTTCATGCTGTGAAAACCAGTACCACCTGGGTGACTCTTACACATTACCAAGTCCTGCTGCAGCACAAGGTACGACCTTGGCTATCTCTGGAACACAACCTCTTTGTGCTCTCAGAAAACACTCCCCAGAAGATGTCACCTCAATGATGCTGGTCTCTTCTTAATCACCGCTAATTTCTTAGCTCCAGCTAACCAGCATCAATAGTCCCAGAAATGCAAAGTTTTCATTTTAGTAGTTCTGGTATCTTGTTAATCACAGCTGATACTTCAGCCCCAGCTAACCAGAACCACAGAATCTTCACAATCAAAACAACATGGCCCTGATAAGAGTCTTTAATCTTCCCTCTGAAATTTCACAAGCCAGATCTCCATCTCTGCACTGTTTTCAACATGATCTTTTAAGCTCCCACAGAACATCCCACAGAGTTCTTAACAGTGGCTCTTCTAGCTCAAAGTTCCAAAGTCTTTTCACAATCCTTCCCAAAACATGGTCAGGTTGTCACAGGAATACCCCACTATTCTGGTACCAATTTGTCTTAGTTAGGGTTTTTATTCCTGCACAAACATCATGACCATGAAGCAAGTTGGGGAGGAAAGGGTTTATTGAGCTTACTTCTACATTGCTGTTTATCACAAGGAAGTCAGGACTGGAACTCAAGCAGGTCAGGAAGCAGGAGCTGATGCAGAGGCCATGGAGGGATGTTCCTTACTGGCTTGCTTTTCCTGGCTTGCTCAGCCTGCTCTCTTATAGAACTCAAGACTTCCAGCCCAGGGATGGCACTACCCCTTTGATCACTAATTGAGAAAATGCTCCACAGCTGAATCTCATGGAGGCATTTCCCCAACTGAAGCTCACTTCTCTGTGATAACTCCAGCCTGTGTCAAGTTGACACACAAAACCAGCCAGTACACTGCACTAACATCTCCTAAGGGCATGAACCCAGCGACCTACTGACCTTGTTTTTACAAGACCCCCACCTTCTAAATATTCCACTTCTCCCTAAAACCACCACATTGAGGAGTTCAGGCTTCCGACACATGGACCTTTGAGGAACAGATTTTGACCACATTTAAACCAAAGCAAGGAACAGGCATCAAAAGCCTGCGGAAAGAATTTCTTGGCTGTGTGACTCCCACTATTGAATAACAGCACATTTTAAAGATTCTTACCTGTATCAATCCTTCAAAAGTTGATAGTATCTATTTATTTTTTTCTTTTTTTTTTAAAATTAGGTATTTTCTTTATTTA